>JANTNT010037003.1:0-12651 GCA_024752375.1 Entacmaea quadricolor | reverse complement strand
GTATGATTGGAGGAATCCGTGCCGTGACCGTGTCGCGTGCCGTGTTTTTTCACAGTCATACGAAATCTGCTCTAGTGTGAAGGTACGGTAATACGACCAACAAAAACACTCAACTCGTCTCGCAACATTGTTGCGTTGCAAGTAGCAGAGCGAATGTGCGCGCATTACCACTCCGCGTGCAACAAACTTTCTTTGTTGTGAAGAGTAGAGAGAGGATCTACTTCTTGCAACAACGAAAATTTGTTGCACGCGGAGTGGTAATACGTGTAACATTCGCTCTACAACTTGCAACACAACGTTGCAAGACGAGTTGAGTTTTTTGTTGGTCCTATTACCGTACCTTAAGCGCATTGACTTAATAGGTGACAGATCCTCCCATTATTATTGTTATTTTATATTATATTTTTTCAGAAATCAACGTGCTATCAAGAAAAACACTGCTGCCTGTTTTGTCCAAAGTATGCCCTAAACTCTAGCTACATTTAATTTGGCCCTTTTATCCAACTATGATGTACACAGATTTATTGACAACCATTGTAATACTATACGCCTATCTTTATGTATGATCAACTATTGATGGTTCGCAATCATTCCCAAGGGAATCACAAGACAAAGACATGGCGGCCATGTTGGTACCAAAAACAAAAGGTGATAAGAAATCTTTTGTTAACGCCCTCCAACATGGCGGCGATGACGTAACGCGCAAACCAAGAATACAGGGTTGAAGTGGACAATTTTATGCCATTTTTTTGACATATCTACTGGGACAAGTAATGTTTTTTTTGTATGCTGGCTAGAAAGGCTTGCCCTTCTTCAACTGGATCCCCTCCTCAAGATATTTCCTACAAACTGCAAATAATAATGACTATGTAATGACAAAGCAATAATGAAAGTTTTTTACTGGCTGTCTGTACATTTAATTGTTAACCTGATTTTGAAAGTTTTCACTCTTTTTTGTTAATTCTTCCAAATTTTTCTCCATATCCTGCAGGATGAAAAAGAGAATAAAAAGTCAAATACATAAATAGGTAGATAAATAGATCAAATCAGAGAGCAGTTTTAGTATTATTTAGTCTATTAAAGTTTTATTAACGAGTGAAAGGAAAATTGTAACACCGTTAAAAATAAGACTCAACTTTACTGACATTTCAAGGGTTTTCCTTTCATCAGGTTCTTTTTACTTCCAACAAAGAGTAAGCACTCAAAACATTAAGCAAGGTGTATTTTTTTTTTACCAGTGAAAGTATCATGTTCGTCTGTAACTCTTTGCCTCTTCTACGTAAAGAGAATTATTTAAAAATCCCAGACTTTTCTAATTATGTTTTCTAATACTGGTATACAAAGGCATCATTTGTATGTTCTATACCTTGATTTGTTCTTCCAAATGAGAGTTTGTTTTCATGGCATCTTCCAAGGATGTCTTGTCCTGGTCAAGTTTCTCTACTTTGCTCTCTAGATTCTTGACCTGTGATCTCAGACCTGTTCATACCATGAAATATTTGTATGCATAGTGAACACAATACCATAAGTAGTACCAACTGATCTATAGGGAAGGTTGAGACAGTATAGATCCACTGTATACTCAATATGCTCTGGCAATTTTCGTGATATTAGATTTTTAAATGGAAACAGAGAAAAAACACAATCCTAAGAATTTTAGAACATGGCAGTCTGATCCTGATCATAAGTCTATTGACCATAAGATCAATTGAATAAGTCATAATGACAAGTAAATAATTAAGGTAAAACCATTGTTGGTACAGTGTAGTTCCTTCAGCTACAAAGCATAGTTTCCTAGGAAACCAATTGTGCTCACTTCACCTTCTCTGTCTCCATCAGTGTTCCATTTTAAGTAATAGATAAAATATGAGCAGGAGACCTTTATGGGCATTTAAAGATCGAGTCGCAGTTGAGACTTTAATGTCCATAAAGGTTGACCACAAATATTTTATCTGACTTATCAAATGTCCAGGTTAGTTGTTTCATGTTCTACTAAGATTTTCATGATACTAGTAAATTTGGCTGAGAAAATCTAAGTTAAACTGTATGCAAATCAGGATGATTTCTCTTGCTGATTTAAAGACTCCTTCATGCTTATGATTTCTGTTGTTTCCTCATTAATTATTCATGAATTTGATAAGGATTTTTAAAGCTAAAGCTACACAGATTAGAGCAAAGTTGAAACAAGTATGTGAGGTCACTGAGGATCGAACTAAATGCATGGACCTCTTGTTTGGCAGAAAGCCCACAAGCCGAAATTCCAGATCAACACTCCAATATCCTTTTAGATACAGTACTAGATATATCATAGTATGGTAAGGAACGCAATTAGCTGACAGGCAGCTTTTTCCTTAAGTACCAATCCCAGGGCTCAAAATAACAGCTAGTCAACAAAAATATCAAATAAATAGAGACTTGACTAGTTAAAATTTTGCTTTGTTGTTCATTTAAATAGACAGACAGACTATACTGCATGTGTATTACATGTATTAGGGGAGCGCAGGTGGCGTAGCGGTGAGAGTGCTTGCCTCTCACCACTATGGTCCTGGGTTCAATTCCCAGACTCAGCATCATATGTGAGTTGAGATTGTTGGTTCTCTCCTGTGCTTCAAGGGTTTTCCTCCAGGTTCTCCGGTTTTCCTCCTTCCACAAAAACCAACCCTGATTCGATCTAGGCTGTGCTCCGTGACCAGACATGAGTCGTATGGCAGCAGCCAGAGGCACCTTTGTATGCCTTCGACTCGGCCACGTTGAGCTGCATCCCCCCGCAATTCAGCTACTAAGCTGCAAGTGGGGATGATTAGCCATTCCAAAATACATAGCCATTCCAAAATACAAATACATATATGACCAGCCACAACTAAGTTGTGTCTGAGCTAAGGTTCAACTGATCAGTCAACATGTCCAGCATATGACTAGCTATTATTTTGGAGCCCCGACTCTCCCCATTCATTTTCTGTAGAGAATCAAACATACTATTCTTCTCATTGTTGATTTCTTCCAAGTTATCTTTAAGTTCCTTGTCTTTAGATTCTTTCTCTTCTTGATATGCTTTTACCTGATAATAAACAAAACAATTTCATCTCACTTAATTGGTTCCAAATGGCTCTTTTTGGTTGTAAATAACCTACTGTCAGATTAGACCATAGAAACCATTTATTCCAGGTGTAAATAAATGTTTGGAAACATAAATTATCCAAATGCGTGTGATGTGGCCTGCAATGGTAAAACTATTCTGTGTCCACCATTGAAACTGTAGAGCAAGATACTGTCATTGCAGGAAATGTGATCATGAAATTGTTGCATGGGAAGTGTGGATGGTGTGCACTGTTTTTGCACTCATTTCACTGCTTCAACCCAGGTATGATTCCCTGGCCTAGTGTCATATGTGAGTATAGTTGCTTGTTGGTCCCACTTGCTTTGAGGGTTTTTCTCTGGGTTTTCTTGTTTTTTCTCTCCATAAAAATCAACATTCCAAAATTCAATTTGATCAGAAATTGAAAGCCACAGATTTGTTATCTTGTGGCTATTACATTATTGGGTACCCTGGCTCATAAAACAAAGGCCTATTTTTTTTTTATCTTGCATACAAAGCAACACAAGAAGAAATGGATCCTACTTCAATCTAAGATACAGCAATTTTTACACTTACTTTCATTGGGAAACATGGGTGTCATGTGCTGCTAGCCTACCTCTCATCGCTGAGGTCCAGGGTTTGACTCCCAAGCTCAAAACTCAATGTGAATAGATTTGCTTGTTGGTTCTCTCCCTTGCTTTGAGGGATTTTCACCAGGTTCTCCAGTTTTCCTCCCTCCACAAAAATCAACATGCTAAATTCCAATTTGATCTATGAGTTAGCCATGCCCTGACTTTGATCAGCCTTGTGGTTGTTTCAGGGTTCAATAAAACTGATCTGATTGCATTTTTATTATTATTTACAGGATAAAGTTTTCACTTTAAGATTTGCTTTTTATTAGATTTATAGTAAGATTAATCAATTTGAGTACCAGTTGCTGTAGGTATTGGTTTTTTTCTTCTATTTCTCGTGTTCTGTCTTCCATTTCATTCATTCTACTAGTGCGTTCATTCTCTCTTTCATCTAATTTTTGTTTGAGCTCATCATTCTCAATCAGCAGTTCATGAAGCCTGTAAAGAAGAACAGGAAAATTTCATAAGAATTTCCTCTTATCAGAGTCTTATCTTTACCCTGGCATTGAGGGATGAAGGTAAATGAGATTGCAATACAGAACGTGTCATAGAACATATTTTTGTAGTCCATTTCCAGGAGGGGTACTCCTACATAGAAAATGGGATGCTCGTCAGAAATTTTGAAAATGACTCGTAAAAGGTACCTGAGTGTTATCCTGGTGGATGTGGTAACACAACATTTTTACCCCTAAAAGGTACCTGAGTGTTATCCTGGTGGATGTGGTAACACAAGATTTTTTCCCTTAAAAGGTACCAGCTACATGACAACAAATTTAATATTTTTACAGTTTTAATAGTATTAAACACAATCTTTGTGTCTATAGTCCCGTCTTCAAACATCTTTTTCTAGAAACGTTGTTGATGCTCAGTTAAGTTGTATTTCAGATACATTATTTACTAAAAACACCCTAAAGGGTTCCTGCTCAGACTCTGGTAGTCCAATAAAATTTGAGACTAAAAGGCTACCAGATTCCTGATTTTGACTTCTAAACAGTATGACAAGCATCCCTGTCTTTTTCCAGTCGGAGTCCCTCCAGGAATTCCATTCCCTTTCAATCCCAAAGCAAGACAAAAAGTTGATTGAAACAAACATTTAAAGCCAATATCTAAGCAATATTTGATAATTGCCAACTTTTTTCCTTTGGTCACACTTACCTTTCTTTGTTCAGCTTCACTTCTTCTTGGTCAGAATTTAATGCCTAAAAGCAAAAAAGGGACACAGACAATCTACAATAAACTTATTTAAAGTTTTTAACAAGCTACCCAGACACTGCTGACAAGCTATTGAAAAGCTGTTGACAAGCTAGGTACCCACTTGCCACCCAAATGTTACCAACAACCTACTGACAAGCTACTGAAAAGCTGCCAACAAGCTACCAACAACCTACTGAAAAGCTACCAAAAAAGCTACCAACCTACTGACATTGTACCAACATTTTGTCATCAACTGTCCAACACTCTACCAACAGCAATTTTGGGATTTTATTCCAAATTATTACTGGTGTTGATTTATCTAAAATGTAACATTATAAAATAGAGTATACTTAACTTAACTGACAATTCTTTTAAGAAACATTAAAAAACATTTAAAAACATTAAAAAACATTTGCCCATTGTCAGACAAAGAAGGGCAAATGGCAGCTCAAAATGACAGTAAAGTTAAGTACCAGTATACTCCTTTAACTTGTATTTTATTACACACCAACACAGTCCATGCTAGTTTAATCACTAGTTTCCATTAACATTATTAAAGTAGACCTAGGGTTTACAGATAAATGTATGTATGGTCCAATAAATGTGAATAAAGAATTGTAAACTAACCTTACGCATCTCCATTATCTTTTCATCTTTCAAGCGTAGAATTTCAAGGACTTTTTGGTCCTTCTTTTCAATTTTCTCTTTTTCTCTGTCAATTTGCAATTTTTTTCACTTTGTAAAAACACTATGCTCCGCATAATAATAGTAGGGGAGGGGTAAGTAAAATATACCCTACAACATACCAACTTGTATTGGAAAAATCCCACCAGTGACCCCTACCAAGTTTATTAATTATAGTGTCCTCCCACCCCCATGGGCAAAAAAATCTTTTTATATATACCAGCAATTTATAAGATGTGAGTGGCTTTGTTCCATGATGGCAAGTCTATGGGAAATGAAAGTACCTGCCAAAAACAGCCCTGGCCCTCCAAGCTTGGGGTTTCACACAAGGCCACTCACCTTAGCCCACACTAAAACAAACTAAATAGAGACCGCACAAATTGGTACAGTAGGTGTAGCATGTAGATATGTTATACAGTTTCACTTCCAATTAGTGAAATGAATTAAAAAAGAATTAAATGATGTACATATACGAGATTATGACCAACCTTGCAACAACCATGCTTATAACAGATGCCATGTCAGGCTTTGCAGACTGTAATCTTTTCCACAAGTTCCATACAAAGTCTTTATCTGCCTGTTGTAAAATTTTTAATTGTTTCCTGTGGTTAGTAAAGCTCCTAGATGTAAATGTACATACCTATAACTCAGCTGCAATACACAGGCACTGATTGGCTAATTAACCACGAACCATCTCTCTAATGGTATGCATGCTAATGTTATTTTTGTCTAAATTCCATGAAAATAACACTATGTTATAATATGCAGTGCCAGGGGGAGTTCATTATAATTGTTTTATTTTCTTGTATTTTTTGTGGTGGTTGTCTGATCCCTCCCCCCTAAAGACCATTTATTTTTTTTTTGGTCTAATGATTTTTGTTTATGACACCCCTGGCTAAACCCCTGCGTCAACAAAGCTATCAGTCTTGAAGTGAAGTACCATTTGAACCTATACCAATGATATAAATATAGATAATATAATAATATCAATAACATACTACCCTTAGCCAGGACAACCAAATATCAGGTCTCTTTCAGGTTCAATGGAACTAAGATTTGGAATACCCTTCCACTGGACTTGAGTAAGGAACATTTTTAGATTTAGATCTGGCCTCAAAAAGCACTTTAGATCTGTGCTTTAGTCTCTTTTTTTACCCCTATATGTTGTATTTGTATTTCAACATTTCTATTTAACTATTTCAAATTGTAACTTTTAATTTCTTTAATTTAGTACAGAGCTCCAATTAAACTATAATAAAATTAAAATAAATCAATTAATTAATTGACATAGGTTTGAATTTGATTTCCACCAAAACAGCTGGAGAGTATTCACAAATTGGGCAGAAAAAAAACACACTCAACATTGAAAACAAAGACTAAGGTCATGTGATTAAATTCTTGCACACACATGATTGCATTCCTTTTCATTCTGTCCTTGCCATCTGCTTACCTAAACCATAAAACTAGTTGGGACATTTTCACAATGATTCATCTCAAAATATTCTAAGATCTTCATCTTGGGATCATCCTTGCCAATACATGCATCCTTTTTAATTTGATACCAAATAACCCAACATAGTTTGCTCTCAAGAATTTGATCATGTGAGCTCAGGAATTTGAAAATAACATAAATGTTTTCCTTGGCCCAATTCACACTCTACCTGTTTTGGTAGTATGATTTGTGTATTAGGTCTAGCAAGGGTAGGGTATGAATTTCCACATTTTTAAATAGGGTCAAGGGTTTGAGATCTCAGTGGTACAATGTGCTATCAGAAGTACCAAACTATAGTCGTGAACTTCTGCACATCACTATCAGATCAGAACCAAGTCGAGTACCCAGTACCCCTACATAAGTTCAGAGTATATTCAGATCTTTATCGGAGTAGAGTTAGCAATTATTAATAGTGATTTGGTCAAGGGATATGCTTAATAACACACCTACCTTACATTGTATTAATTCCTCTTCCAAAGAAAGTTTTTCAGCCACAAGCTTCTCCACTTCGGCAGTCACTGCACAAATCATAACATCATAAACAAGCTTATAAAAATGCACACTAAAAACAATTAAAATTTATCGAAAACCCACACAAAACTTACAGTTTGCAGCTGCTTGACTGGGTGGAAATCCCTCCATAATTTGAACCTTTTCTTCTATGAAAGATCCACTATTATTTTAACCATTTTAAATAAGCTTAATCTTCAATCTTCCAATTATCAAGCAAATTTTTTCTTCCACCAAAACATTTCGTAAACTTTCTGTGACGCCGATTCCTTATAAATTTTCATCAAATCGCAGCGTTCTTCTCAAAGGCTTCATGTATATGATGTACTTCTGTTGATTGGTTAAATTACATTGTGGTTTTTTCGAGGATAAAAGGACAAAAACTAAAGAAATTTCTGTTGTTTTGCTCGTCCGCCATATTTGAAAAAAGCGCGCCGGCTAACAAATATTGGCAGTAACCGCTGACCAGATAATTGACATTCTTTCCCATTCCTTCTGTTTCATTTTTCTTTTCATTTGTTTTATTATTTTTATTTTGTTTGTTTGTTTGTTTATTTTTTTGCATTTGTTGGATTTTTCCTTCTTCATTTAGTTATTTACTCTAGTTCTTTTAATTTAGGAAAGGATATAGATTTAGATTCTAAACAACCCACTTACAAGGGGTTCTAGGCGTGTACATACTAGTTAAGCAATGCTTTCAAGTGGCATACCTAAGCAAGAGAAGACAGATTTCTGTGATTTACTGGTGAAATAGATCACATGGGGTGTTGGGAGAGCACAAGAAAACTTGAGTGTCCACCATTACTTTTATGATAAAGCAAAACATGTAAAACAAGTTTCAATTTGTCAAAATGATCACATCCAGTGAAAGCATGCGTTTACCAGTATAATAGAACATAGATTTTGAGAATATTATTTACAGGGAAGCAAGGGTGGCGTAGCAGTGAGAGCGCTCGCCTCTCACCAAGGCGACCTGGGTTAGAGTACAACAGGGCTCGATGTCCTATGTGAGTAGAGTTGTTTGTTGGTTCTCTCCCTTGCTTTGAGGGTTTTTCTCCAGGTTCTCTGGTTTTCCTCCCTCCATAAAAATCAACATCTAAATTCTAACTCGATCTACAAGATATTCTCCATAGGGCTAACCTCTAATATCTCCTTTCGCCCTATAGTGTGATAAATCCCTATTATTATTTAAGCTATATTATAACATGGAATATCACATACTAGCATATAATGGAATACTACCAGAAAAAATTAAATATTTCATGCAAAGTTTGTTTGTTGTTGTTGTTGTTGTTATGGTTGTGATAGTGGTAGTGGTAACCCCCTTAAAAACAAACAAACAAGAAAATAGTATACATTGCTTAGGGTTCCTTTTATTTTCTTTTTAGTTCAGCTATATTTTTTGAATGGGCCTGGTTACACCCCAGCCGACTCTGATTTTGTTTTTTAATATCAGACTCTGGATGGGTTTACTTTAAAATTTAACTGACAAATAACTGATGCAGAGCCCGAAATTTAACTGAGAACTGACAACTTGACCCTGCCCCCCCCCCAATCCATACCCACTAATGTACTAGTTGAAGAGACTGATTGATGTAGTCCTTTATATATGAAAGTAGCCATGCTAAAAAATTCTTTTTGGTACTATACTCATTTATACTTAAGGTGCAATAATACGTGCAACAAAATCACGCAACCAATTGTCGTGAAAAGCTGCAGAGCAAATGTTGCAGGTATTACCATTCCATGTGCAACAAATTTTCTTTGCTGTGAAAAGTAGGAGAGGTTCTACTTCTTGCAACAACAAAAATTTGTTGCACATGGGGTGGTAATGCATGCAACATTTGCTCTGCGGCTTGAAACCCAAAATTGTTGAGCGACAAGTTGCATGATTTTGTTGTGCATAGTACCGCACCTTTAGTCTTAAATACAGTAAATGACTGCTTTATTCTTCGAGCAATGCTCCTGTTACAAGATATTCTAATGAATCTGATAGACCCTTCTTAAAATCACTTGAGTGACCACAAAACAATTGTTCCAAGATGAGGTAGAGCTTGAAAAATACAGCAAAAGTATGTAAACACACTTGTCTTCAATAAGCATATCAAAAATTAATCAACATCCTCAATTCTAATTCAATCTGTGAATTACTTTGATCAGCCTTTTGGTTGTTTCAGGGTTTATTATTTATTTATTTATTTATTTAATGATTTGCCCGAAGGACAGGTGAAGCACAATGGGACACAAGGTCCCCTACTAGGCACAACTCCAAATCCCATCCCCTAAGAATTCCCTAACACCTCCCACAAATCCTATTAAGAATTGGAATAGGCTGTTGAACTGGAGACAATCCCCTACTCTTTTATGATCAATTCAACAGGTTTTTTAATGTGCCCCATGATACAGGTTAAGGAAGGGATGGGAGACAGGGCCCATGGTTTAAAGTCCTTATCCAAGAAGACTTGAAGCTATAACCATTTGTACAAAGGCAGCACCTTTGTCCCTCAGTCATTTTAAAGACCCTGAGTGTTGGTCCAGCTGGGATTCGAACCCCACACAACAGACCAGCACTTTACAAACTGAGCTATCTGGGTGGTGGTTCAATAAAATTGATGTTTGTGTTTGTTTGTTTGTTTCAGGGTCACTAAAGGAAATTTAGAAAAGGTCTATTGGAGAGAGACAACTAATTGCAAGAATGTGGTCATATGCAAGAAAGAAAAATAGTAACTTAGTGAAAAAGGAACTAATAAAAAGCCAAAATAAAGAGTTCAGCTTGAGTGATTTTCTTTTGTCCTTTTTTTAATAAATTCCTTTCTCACTAAATTACAAATGCTCTTTTTTCATGACAATGTTCTTGCAATTAGGTGTGAGTTAATAGTTGTACTTTAATTACAGATGGGTCACTTGCCTGCAAGTAGTACCAGTGACTGTTAAATTTCTGTATTCAAAAGTATCCAGACCTTGTTTATCTGGACTTTCAATTTTATGATTATTATTTTCAAGCTCAGTTCAAGCTACAAAAGTTTGACTATACTAGGGGTTATGAATGGATTATTAAAAGTCTTGCCCAGACACTGCCACAGCAAACCAGAATTTAAAATAGGAGACTATAGCTTAATTAATGTGTTTAGATTTTGAGGCTGAGACTTGAAAACTGTTTTTTTAGCTAAGAAGTTAGTTCATACATTCAAGTTTTTGCTTTTTATGCAGAGATAATAAATTAATTTAACAAGAATCTGACAGACACGATACCCCAATAGATTCCATTAAATTATTGGCAATTCTAACTAATATTGGCAATGCTATTTGAAAGAATATTCACCACCCTAACTGGTAACTAAAAACACCTAAAGAATACCAGAATGAAAATGTAATTAGATCAGTTTGCAGTCTATATCAAGCAAACTCATCACACTTAAGTAGGATATAATATTTTATATACAGAGTGACAGACTGAATGATATTATATACCTATACTGTCTAAGAACTATATGTCTCACAGTTTTGATCCTAATGTACTCTCCCTTTGATTCTCACTTTTGTATTTTATAAGTACAAACATAAGGGAATTTCACTGACAATACTTTGGACTAGAATTTGTATGGGCGTGAGAAACTAGGACAAATGGCTCCACAGTCGCATTAAAACATTAAAACATGTTCTAATGGGTTGCCGAAACATAGAATTTTTTGTCAACCAAAGCATAAATTTGACTGTTATCTAGTCTATTAGAGTGGAGGGAGTTTTGATTTTTCCACAATTTCACATGGAAAAGAGAAAACGCAGTCAATTGTCTATGCTTTGGTAGAGAAAGAAACATTTGATATTTCAGCAACCAATTAAAACATGTTTTACGTTGTGTGTTCACACATACACAAAAATGATGGTATCATGACCACAGGATCCAAACAATCTCACCCACTTAAAATGCTTGGACACAACACCATCAGTTAGGGCAAGGTATGTCTGTACTGAGGTTTTTTTTAACAGCCATACTAAATCTATTCAGTATCTAAAAGGAATGGTGTCAGCTTAATGAATTGTGTAGCCTCTTAAGATGATCTGCTGCTCGTTGAGTGATATTTAGTGCTGCATGTATAGGTAAGAGTCCACGTTCCTTCATCAAAGATAAACCACATACACCAAAGTATGAATGCAGGGCATCTAAATCGAACAGAAAATTCCATATAAGCTTCTACTGTGGAAAACAATGCTTTGAAATGAGGTTAAGTAATAAGGACAATCACCTTTCCAACTGACAACATGATCAGTGAAATCAAAGACCTATTCTGTTGCTTTCAACTGCAGTGGCGGATCTAGGGGTACTGCAAAGGAGTCCACTGCACCCATTTTTTCCCCCAATGTTTTTATTTATTTATTTATTTTATTTTATTTTTTTTGTAAGGTTTGAATTTTTGGAAATCAAGAAAAATATGTTCTGTAGATTTTAATTATTTTGTTTTGGCTGATGACTGATTAACATATAATTAAATAAGGTGAGACAAGTTTTATAATTTGTATTCAAATGAACAGCACTTATATAGTAAAAGCAAAGAAGTGGAAAATCTGAACCCCGTTTTGAAAAATCCTGGATCCACCACTGAACTGTCTAGTACATGATCATTCAAAAATCCATTTGATTGGTCAACAAGTACCAAATTTGGCTGGACATTGACAGACTGGCTGTTATCTCAAGCTCTGGTCTCTGCGAATTGTTAATCAGTCTTCATTACATTGGAATGCAAAATATCTTCCTCAAAGCAATTGTTTTTTTAGATACATGGTATGATTTAATTTTTTAAGGAGACTCCAAAGGATTTTCTGTGAATGTGCGTGCACTCTAAGGATGATGTATCATCTATTGTCTTTTTCAAAATTTTGTTCCCCAAAACTTTCATTTTTAATCTTGAATAATTCAGAAGCTTGGGTGGCCAAGCGGTTAGTGCCCTTGCCTCTCACCAATATGACCCAGGTTCGAGTCGGCTTGGTGTCATATGTGAGTAGAGTTGTTTGTTGGTTCTCTCCCTTGCTTCGAGGGTTTTTCTCCGGGTTCTCCGGTTTTC
>JANTNT010036892.1:0-12657 GCA_024752375.1 Entacmaea quadricolor | reverse complement strand
ATTGGAGTTATGTGCTCATATTTGTTAATTTTACTAACAAGTCTTACTGCTGGCATTTTGGATGCGCTGTAGTTTATCAAGTTGTGTGGCAGGAAGACCATAAAATAAGCTTTGATGTGATGAATGCGTGGACAAGCTTTTCACAGCTAGTTTTTCAGACTGTACGTTTATTCTCAGCGGAGTTTAGCGAAAGGAGGGACTGTTTGACATTCTAGTCGACTCCTAGTTGTCAGCCTTTTCAATCATTTTACTCGGCCTCTGGGGTAGTTTGGAGAATGACTTCAGGTTCCAGCTGCCAAAATTTAATACCACAGGAAACCCACTACCACCAAGTTAGCAAGGTTCCTCCTTGGAGCTGTTTTGTTTTATATATCTTAGTCGACGAACGTGAGGTCATTAAAGAATCAATTAACTCTTCCAGCCTGATGTCTCATGTTAGGTAATTCAAACAGGAAAATTGTCATTTGTATGTGAAAATTGCTCTCATTATCGAACTTCCCCTGAGAAAACGGACGGCTCTAATCATTCGTTCACCCGCGGAAGACAATGGAGTCGACAAGCGAGGAGACCTAAATAACGTATGTTTTCTTAGGCTATACTGAAGACACAATAACATAGATCCTTTATTTTTTTCCCTTGTAGCCACTAAACCAGTAGACCATATGGTCTGGCTTGCTAATACCTTAAGGTTTTACGTGTTAATCAGCAGCTACCATTGGTTAAACACGATTTGAGATGACTTCAAGCTCAGGAAGAAAAGAGCAAAATTAAAATTCGTAGGATTAGGGTTTCAAAATACCGCATTTATACAAAAAAATTGAAGTGTTTACTTCAGTGGTCTCGTGGATATTTTGGTGTTTGAAATTCAAAGTAAAAAAAAAGTTTATTATTTAAACTGAAAATATTAAGAAAATACTAAAAATAAAAGAATGCAAGCGGATATTTGGTAAAAATCACTTAACATTTTCAAAACAATGCATTTGAACATTAATTTTATTTATTTTGAAAGCCTTTTAGATGCCATTTTGTTTTTATAGATGTATTGATATAGAACGATGAAAGGACAAGCTGGCTCATGGCTTCGGTAAGATAGCAATGAGTCCTTCGCCAAAGTAATTATCGTAATCAATTAGGACACGATCAACATTCAAGTAGAAATAGGAAATAGACGAAAATATACGACTCCAAGATCTTACGGACTTATAAAAAATGATATTCCAACCGGCCCAGAATTCCTTTAGATCCTTTAGGGACTGCGCACTAATTCACAGGCGGAAGGGGGGGTGGGGGTGAGGGGATTTAAAATGAGTACGCTAAGGCTTAAAAGTAACTTAAATCCCCTGGCTGTACAAAAGCTGAAATAACTTCTACCACTGGGTTAAAGATCAAAATTAATTGGCGTACAATCCCCTACCCTGCTGACTTCGACCAACTTTTCCGAATTTCGTGCGAACGAAGCGAGCAAATTTTCGAGACTTTTTTGGCCAATAAAACTTTTTGTGTGTGAACGAAGAAAGGCTTGTTTTTTTCTCGAAAGGCGATAGTTTCGATTGGAGAACGCGAGCGGGCCGAGCGCAAAATTTTGAGTATTTAAGCATATACATTTGCACAAACTTTAACTCCAAAAGGAGAATTAGATGTCAACCCTCCTTCTTTCCATTAAATAATTTAGACATTGCCACCCTGTTTCTTGTTGTAATACTTTACATCTGCCCCCTCTTTATAATTATTACACAGTCTCTTAGAGCAGTTTTGCGGCATTTTATAGTGCGAAACGTACGGTACCGTGACTCTTAAATGGCTTCCGTATTGAGGCTTTGATGGCGTCTGTTTTCTCATTTTCTGATTGGTTCAGAGCGGACACCATTTTGAAGCACACTGATACTGTACGTTTTCCACTCATACGAAAACCGCTCTATAAAATCATGACCCCTTCAGTGTAGTATAAAAAATACATATGACTCTACTCCTCTCAATAATTCGATTTAACCCCATCCATAAATAATGACCGTTCCCATCTAATGTTCTTTATTATATTCTCTTTTACTCCGACGAAGGACTAACGTCCGAAACGTCAGTTAAGTAAACTCGTTTTTATTCAAGGTGTTTCAAATTACCTACAACCCATCCATTGATTCTATGCATTATACACCGACGCAGCTCAAATTAGATTAATCACTAGTTTTCTTTTGTATTTATGTTTTTACCAATATTTGTGTCCCTTAATTAACATTTTGGATTTTATAATTTTGTGGGTCATTTGACCTTGGGTAGAGTTAAACAGAAAAAAAGGGTCAATCTTAACACGTTTGAAAAATGTATTTTAGCACATAAGTGTGAACGTCTACAAGGCAAATAAACAAGTATTTCGCATGGTTGACTTTCATATACAAGAAGAAGAAAATCGAAAACGGTCACGTGACCTCTTTTGTCGATTATCTCCATTAACTAACTGGTGACTAACATAGCGCTCAACCATATTAAGTAAAGGTTTTTCGTCTTATGGGTTAAGACACTTCTACACCGATGGTAATATATGATAATTAAATATGATGACAATAAAACTAAAAATTAATTTTCCTAGGAGGCGGAAGTCACTTTTATGTGACAAAATCTGTGACGTCAGATAAAACTGAACGAGATATTTCTTGTTCTTTAGTTTTCCTTTGCTTTTCTCCCCACAAAAACTGATAACAGTAAATTATTTTCGTGGTCGGTTCTTGTAGAAAAAAATAGAGAGGATGCAAAATTCGTCGTTTCATTTGTGCCATAAACCAGGTGCTCTGCATCAATAATATTAATGTATTATTTTATATTAATTGTAAACACCTTTTGTGAAAAAGCAGACAGAGTTACCCGGCGTCGAACTCGAAATGTAAAAAAAAAAAAAAGAGAAACTTACAAAATAATTATAAAGTTATAAAGCACAGTCGAAAAAGGATTCCAAACTGCGTAAACGAAATCATTCAGTCCTAAATATTGCGAGTGTGTTTTCAATAAGTCAACCATTTATAAGGTAAAAAAATTAAACTTGATGCTTTGTTATATAAATTTTAAAATAACAAAATGATACAAATGGTCAATGGTACTCGCTAGCGCTTTGTAGGCAGTTTTTTTCTTTGCAAATCGATTCTTGCTTTATTTGTTCGTACAATAGAAAAGTAAACGAAAGGATCATTTAACAAAATCTAATTTTCCTCGCTTCACTTTGTGGAGATGGCAGGAATTCCTTTAAGCTATACAGAGAGATCAGATTATTTATAATTTGAACTTTATAAATGTATAAGGCAGACATAAAAGCTCTTATGGGTGATTAAAATTGGTGAAACTATAATTGAAGCTGCATCACATTCACTGATATTTTGTTTTTCTCTCTGTTATGATAATAAAATGATGGGAATGTGAATTAGTTTGTCGATGTCCCTCAGTGCCAATAATTAAACACGCCACTCAACTTTCAGTTTACTCATCTGTTCACACCACGTCAGTATTCACAGTACAAAACAAAACAATAATCGATGCTTTAGTTACCATGCCAACCAAAAGACTATTGTTTCTACTTAACAAAGCTTGAAAAAGACTGATGAGAAAATGTTGAGATTAATATTATCAGTTTGTCACCATAACTAGGGCTGTATTGTGTTGTTGCTGTATATATTTTTGTGTTCTTTTTGAATTAAAAGTAGGAATACAAAAATTTCAATAACTGTTTTCTTTCTTTCTTTTTTATTCTTCACCGTCTCTTTCCTTCCTTCTTCATATCAAAGTGTTAGCTTCAATAAAGATGGGCTAATATTTCGTTTTCATACCATATGTCAAAACAGAGAATACATGAATTAAGGTTACAGCTCAGTAACAAGACGAAACCTTTCCTGTTTAAACCCTGAAGTCAAATATACATTTTCGTCCCATAAATTCAATGTATTTAAATTAAGCGTATATAAAGCTATAAAATTGTTTTTGTGTGTGTTGCACGTAAATTCCTTTTTTCTGTCATTCTTATTAACACATGTAATTACATACACTCTTCACAAGACCCCATCTTTTTTCGTTACTTTCGTTACAACAGCTTACAATAATCAATAATAAGTCAACAATATACGGTAATGCCTTCCTGGTCAAAGACTTTAATTTTCCAACTCTCTAAATCAAAAACGAATTTGTCAAAATTTTTTTGTTCAGTTTAAGAAGTATCTCATGGATTATACTCTAAGCCATGAAACCAGAGATTCTCGAAGATCAGTTTCCATGGAGATATTGCTTCTATTCTGAACTTTTTTCAAAATTAAAGGTTCAAGGGATTTTCTTTTCAATTCAGGAAGTTGAACCAAATTTTTCAATCATATCGGCACAAAGCCCATCTCAGGATGGATATTCAGTCCTCTTATCTTACTTATTCTAACCGAATATGATCTCGAGAAAGATTTAGAAATAAAATAGTACTACACTGACGATGTCATTTCAAAACACTCTAGAGGGGGAATTGTTTTCTTTCTATTCTGGCTTTGTTGATAAAATTTCGTCCAATAACGTTTGGTGAAGCCATGTCTTACCGGCCTTTTGTTTTGAAAATTATATTCCTAAAATGAAAAAAAGTAATTGTACCAAATGAAAACTGCTGTTAACAGCGTAATTTCTGAACATTGTCAATGGGAAAATGCTTCCTCTTTTATTATGGATTGTGTTGACAGAACGTCTTACCATCTGAAGCTAAAATTGTTCTCCTGGGGTCAACTAAGCAATTTGTCGTTTATTTGGAGAAAAAAAATTGAAAATTTCCTAGACCAATCAAGAGCCTGCAACTTGCATCCTCGTAATTACAAAAATCAATTGCAAAAATGTCGTGCTATAATTATCATCGATTGCAATCATTACTCATTTATATATGCAATTTCTGTCAAAGATTCTCATCACAAAAGATTAATGCGATGTTTTCAGAATGAAAACACCAGAAACACTATTATTTACTAGAAAAAAACTCCGATTATATTTATATTGTGTAAATACTGAATACAAGACTAGAGGAGATTAATGGCGCTTCCGTTTGCTTGGCTTATTTTTATCTGAAAAAAAATTCACTCATTTGGATATAAAAAATATTGTAATTTTAGCCCGAATATACCAAAGTAAAAAATCTAGAATAATCTGTTCATAAAATATCTCACAATAGAAACCAAGGTTTCAAAAATGTGTTACATCATGTAAAATATCATTTTAATATTAAGATTTTTTTGCATATATTTTTTTCAATCGCTTTCCAACCAAAGTTATTAATCAAGGATTTTAAATTTTCGCTATTTTAAAAAAATATATATTCCAAGAAATAATATATAGTGACTTTACAAGAACCGGTTATTTGAGAGCGAGTGAAATTGTCGTAATAGAGTTGTATTGAATCTAGACATTCAAAACACTGTTTGTTTAAAACTGACCAATAGCCTGAAAGAATCTTCCCAATCCTATTTTTGTCTAGCCAATTAGAATCTCGCTCTATTGAATTGTGTTCAAGCGAACGTAAATGAGACATTTGGTGTCAGAAGCTGGAATATTTCGTCCAATGAGTTTCGCAGTTATTTTGGCGCGCTCTTAGTCGCGGCCGATCTCCACACGAGAGGCCAATGAATATTTATTAGGTATTGAATTTTATGCATTTTAATGCGCTTGCTAGCAAAACTGTATAATTAATTATTAGTGATTTTGTGTGTGAAGATAAGTGTCTTGGCAACAGGTGGACAAGAGTTCTCGGCAACCACTGACTCGCAAGGGTTTATTATTTTTCTTTCCAATAGAAACTCCGCCTCCGAGAACACCCCGCATATAACAAGCGAGTTGAGGTGAACTCGTACTGCAGGCCCTCGAGATAAATATTCGAAACTTATTTTCCGTTCTTATCCCTCTTGCTTTCTTGAATAATCGGAAATGAAAGGGAGAAGCGACGGTGGTACAAAATCCTACCTCAACCACTAGGAAATAAGCTAGCACATCAAAGCGACGTTCGTGTGGGAGTGAATTTGCATGGAAATTTGAAATTCGTGGCTTAGTTTCCGGTTAATTTTCGAAAAAAAATCTGAGAGCGATGGGGGCTGTTTGACATTATTATAAAGCTGTGTTGACGAAGGGAGAATAAAGGAGAATTTCTAAGGAAGAACATGTATCGTCGATTATCCAAAATCCAACTAAAAGACTCGTCGCTTAACGCGAACTAGCTGTGAGATGTTTCGGCGAGAAAACACGATATTATTGCCAAGAAATGCCGAAATCGTTTCTGATCAAAAAAAAGTCCAAGGAATATGTTAATTTCGCTCCGGTTGTCGCAACAGTTCGTAACAAGGAAAATGCATCGAAAAAAGGTGAGTCGAAATAGATTGTCTTTTATTTTTTTATTTTTGCTGAGATTTTAATATTTTGAAAAATAAGGTTGTGGGTTTTTCTGGCAGGCCGGTCGCCTCCAGAATTTGTTGATAGTATGTCGAAGCCAGAACACCTGTTGTACTCATTCTCTCTTTTCTCCCGCTGCTTCAGCCTCAAGGGAGGGGGACTCGACTTCAGCGATAGAAATCCCTCAGTCCAGCTATCAAGTTAAGCCAAAAACCGAATTTACAAACGAGCAAGAGGGAAATCATTACGAAGAAAAAAGCGAAGGAAGCAGCAACGAGGAGTTGGACGAAAATGGGAACAAACTTGACAGCTTGAAAACGGTTTGTGTCGATGGTCGAACCAAGAGCAATGGCTGCGGTAACGAGAACAAGAGTCGCTACGTTTGTGCTGAGTGTGGAAAATCGTACGCCACATCGTCGAACCTTTCTCGCCATAAACAAACTCATCGAAGCTTGGATGGCAAACTTGCGAGAAGGTGCCATCATTGCGGTAAGGCCTACGTTTCTATGCCTGCTTTAGCGATGCACGTCTTGACGCATAAGTTGCTCCACAAATGTGAAATTTGCGGGAAGTCTTTTAGTCGGCCATGGCTACTTCAAGGACATATGCGTTCTCACACTGGAGAAAGGCCATACGTTTGTCAAGAGTGCAACAAAGCCTTTGCCGATCGATCAAATCTTCGAGCACACCTACAGACTCATTCCCCGCTAAAGCAGTTCAAATGCGGTCGATGCGACCGAACCTTTGCGCTCAAATCCTATTTAAACAAACATATGGAATCAGCATGTTCCAGAGACGAAAAAGATGGAAATGCGCCCTGAATCAGGGCACGCTTGTGTATATTAAAAAACTAGTTTACTATGTGAAACAACGACTGACAACCGTAGTAATATGTATCAAAGCATGTACAGTAGAACCAAAAAAATCATCAAATCAGACGAATGAAAATTTAGATCTTTGTTATTTTTCGATTAATGGTAGCGCTAAGTATCATATAAATGTATTCGATAGGGGAAAAAAATTCGATAACTCGCTGAGCGAGAGAGAGGATTATGCTTAGCTTAGAACTCAATTACTGAATAGGTTTAGCATACGATGGCATAAATCAATACCAGAGTGATCTATCAACGATCGTGATAAGTCTTTCTAAGAAAGAATGGAGTAAATACCATGATGTCGAGCAACAAGCAACTGCTTGTAACTGGATAATATTGTAAACTAAGGGTATAATACGCCGCGCGGTTTCTTCGCTAGGATCAGTGAAAAAAGATTGGATTTTTGGGGTAAAATTTGCAATCTCAATCTGCTGGTCGGTTAGTGGTTGGCACGATAGTATAATTATTTCTCGATTATCTACTGTGCTAAAAAAAATAGTTTTGCTAATTTTTCCAACGCTTCTATTAATTTTATACTCGCACCGACTCGCCTTTTTAAGTATACATGGATTAAAAAAAAAAAAAAAAAAAAAAAAAAAAGAAACTGTTATTATTTAAGTTAGCTTGCCAGAACTAATTTTTGCATGTATTTATAATATATATATTAAGCTATTCAGAGCAGAGCTCGTGTGTATTTTTATGGTTATTTCATATATGTAAAGTTTGTTATCTCTGGTATCTGGAGATACGTTTTGCTAATGCATTTTCTTCACGCATAATGCAGAGATTTTGGCTGCAATATCCTGCTTTTAAGATGTTCAACATATTATTAAATTTTAAGAGCTTTTAAGTTTCTAAATTGTCGACAGTGTCGAGCAGTGCACTGAATCTTTGAATCTTAGTTACGCGACGATTAAATATAATAAAATATTGTTTGATTTAAGCTAGTGATATATATCATCAACAATAAATAAACTATTACATTAAGGTCAGTTAATTTTTTTAAATAGATTCAGTGATAAACGGTTTTTTCGTTCTACAAACAAGGTCATTTTTCGTCAATAAATACATCACTCAAATTTGATGATGGTTTACGAGGATTGTCTTTAATTTTTTTCTTTAAAAAAATCGAATTTTTCGAACACAAAATAGGCATACTAGCTTTTAACAGGAAAAAAACTATGTAGCCATTTAAAACTACAATGAAAATTTCTAAATTAGCACAAACATATTCGTTGAAAGGATATTTTTAGTTTATTTTTCCTAGACGCCATTGCTGAATAAATCACGCAAGTTAAGTGTGATTTTGGTATGAGTGGAAAACGTACGGTACATTGACTTTAAAATGGCTTCCAATCTGAACCAATCAGAAAGCGAGAAAAGGAATTTCATCCACTCACAACCTTGAATACGAGTGGAAAACGTACGATGCCCGGTGACTCTTAAATGGTTTCCAATCTAAACCAATCAGAAAGGAAGAAAAGCTATTTTGTCCAATGACAGAGGCTTGAGTACCGCACGTTTGCTGCTCCAGAACCGCATTTATTAGATTTTTATTAACTTTAGACTTAATGTAATATCGCCTGTAAAATAGAATTAAGTTTCACAAATTACATGAAAAGTGCAAACAATAAAATAAATTAAAAGGTCTTGATAAATCAACTACTCGTAGTTTCTTATCTGATCGCAACTTTATTTAAGGTGTTAAAATTTATAACTTTATTACTAGAAATTACTTTGGTTGAAAAGGTCTTTAAAAGTTTTGATTAAATTTACTAAGTGGTTAAAGCATGACTCGTACTATCGCCTAATTTACCTATTGTTTAATTATAGGTAAATGTATGGTATAAAGTAAAATTTCAAAATTATTTAAGTAATTCACCGATTGATCCCTAAACTTTATTAGATTTCCTAATGTTACAGTCACGAAAATGTTCGGACAATGTTATCGGTTTGCCATACAAATTTACTAAAACGAAATATAAGCTTAATTTATTGATTTAGTTCTCTAAATAGCATTAACAATATATTCTTTCTGGCTTAAAAAACAAGGTTTTGGTATTATTTAAAAACTAAGGCCTGTTTCAAACGTAGCATCTCACATGTGCCGAATTCAATGCAAATTAGTAATATCTTTTGTTTTATCTCATTTGCATTGAATTCGGCACATGTGAAATGCGACGTTTGAAATAGGCCTAACTAAATAAATCAAGTTTATATTTCGTTCAAAAGAGGGTAAATTTGTATGGCAAACCGATAACATTGTCCAAACATTTTCGTGAGCGTAACATTAGGGAATCTACTTATTAAGTTTAGGGGTCAATCGGTGTATTCCACAAGACATTGGCGAGTGTACTTTGTGGACAATTTTGAAATCTCACTCGTGGTATTTATGCCAAACATCACGTACAAAACATGCTATTATTTGTTTATACAACTATAACTTGGAAACTCTAATTTTCACATGAAAATATTTTAAATTGAGCTGAAATGCGATAGCTTTCGACCAATCAAATTGTATTATTTTTTAAGATAATTATATAAAATAAAACACATTAAACGTGTGAATTTTTTGGTTTTAACGAGTTATATTGAAGATTGCGTTGTGTAAATCTTGCATCTTATTTAACTCTTTCCTCAAGAACGATTGACTTCTTGCTAATAACATTAGTCAGGCCCTTGAGAAATAAAACACTCGAATTAACTGATCTTTATGAGCCACTTTAAAAACCTATTTGCAGACAATAAATTTGGCTGGATGGATTTTTCTTTTTCTAATACCTTAAGTTGTACACCAAAAAACACCTGTTTTTGACAGAATGAATCGTAAGATCTTGATGCTCATTCTTCCTTACTTACCCCAAATCTGTTGATGTGTTTATTCAAGAAATCAGCATCATATTTCCAGACGCTTTTCATATAGGGGTAATGTCAGTGTTAAGTACTCTTTTGTACGTGCTCAAGTTAAGTCTTGTGACGTCATTACTTGCAAACCTACCGCTGAACGTATGTAAACGTTTGCTGAATTTGAGCCTTTTCAAAAGCTAGAAATGACAATTACATTTTACTTCCGTTTCATCGAAATATTTTTGAAAATGTCGAGCAAGTTTTGTGTTCATGTTTACTGTATTCGACTCCAATAATCGATCTTGACTAATTCGATCTTAAATTTTTCCGGCATCCATGATCGAGGCGACAGGATATCCTGGTTACCCTACCGAGCAATACAGAACAGTGGTAATTAGTTTGATTAATCCTAATTATGATGCTATACAATCGCAATCATTAATGTTTTGTACTTGAGTTTTGAAGTATCAATCACGTGACCTCTGTTTTTAAGTTTGCGTGTTTTTTTGTTCTTATGGAACTTTTCCAGCGGAAAAAAAGGCAGCTATTTTAGTTAGTTTGTGTAAAGAAATTAAAGACCATAATCAAGCGATAAATCTTTCATATTGCCAGCCTAACTTAAGCTGCATCCGGCACGACGATTTTTCCTTGACAAGATTTTTTGATCGTGTAGACGTTCAACAAGTTTTACTTGACAATTTTTCCTTATCCAGTTTTCCTGTGCCCGTATTGTCTTTCGGTCAGCGGAGAAACAAAAAAATGATCCCAGTCTCCATTTTGTTTTGACAGAAATGAGAGTGCGAGACTGGAAACTAAACTCATTAATATTCCTTGCCACATTTTTCTTGTTGTGTCCGTCTACACGAGCAAATTTCATCCTTATCAATTTTTCCTTGACAAGGAAAAGCTGGCATGCTAGCTTGTCCTTGACAAGGACAAATTGCCCACTTTATCCCATCTACGCGAGTAATTTTTTTCCTTTTCAAGGAAAACTTGTCAAGATAAAATTGCTCGTGAAGATGCGGATTAAGGCCAGGTGACTGCCTACTACTGAACGTTCGATACGAGCCCACGGGGGCGCACGAGCACGAAAACCGCTGAGGTTCTATGAAGACGTTCAAAATTTTTATAAGGGACTATTGGCGTTTTGAACTTCAAGAGGGCAAAACCTCTAAATTTTTGCAAGTGACCCTCTAATATTTTCGATTTTCGCGGAAAGGGCAATGTAAAAAAGAAACTTCCTTCAAAATTAGGAAAAAAAATTAAAAAATTAAAAAAAAGTCGGATCTGTACATTTTTGGAGTTCGTTTTAGCCAAAAATTATCGCCATTGAATTAAAAAATAAATTTTTAAAAAATTTTATTAGTTTTTTTACAAATTAAAACTCTTCTTTAAATCTGATTAAGTTTCGTAATACGATGTATAATTTAGGTTCTCTGAGAAATTTGGCTCAAAAGATTCATTTATTTTCGCGTTATGAATTTTTCAAGACCGCATTTGGTTTTTTCCCTGTCTTTCGTCAAAATTTTGCGCATGAACATTAATCCATGTTATGTCAAAAAACACCTCGACGCCCCTTTTTTTTCTTTTCATATTTGAATTCAGCAATAAATTTCGGTTCAAAAAAGTATGATTAAAAATTATTTCATGGAGTTATTCAATAGTAGGCAGTCACCTTAAGACAGCAGACGTAAAATACAATTCGAGAATGAGCATGACATTCTAGTTTGTTTTTCTTAAATACCGACTGCTTTTCCTTCATAAAATTTAACTTAAAATAATGTTCTTGTGCATCATATCTAGTTCCATTATTTTTACGCAATAGTTATCAGGTGGAGGATCTAAAACAAGTCCACTACGGCATAAAGTTAAGTTAAACTTAAATCCCCCTGTACAAGGCTGAAATAACTTCTAATCCCCTGGGTTAAAGCTGAAAATTATTCCTTCAACCCCCTGCTGACTTCGAGCGACAACTTTCTCAAATTTCGTACAAGCGAAGCGACCAAATGTTTGAGACGTTTTTTGACTAATACAGCTTTTCTTCTGCGAGAGAAGCAAGGCTTGATTTATTCTCGAAAGGTGAGATTTTCTTGAAAGCGAGTGAAGCGAGCAGATATTTTACAGCTTTTGTTGTGCAAATTGATTTTGATATCGAAAGATGAAATTTCCTTGTATAATTAATTGAACACCAGCGCAAAATTTTGAGTATAAAGCATGTACATTTGCAGATATTTGAACTTCAGTGGAAAAGTAGATGTCAATCCCCTTTCTTCCATTAAATAATTCAGACATTGCTCCCTCTGTTTTGGTGTATTACTTTATACTCTATCCCTTCTGTTTTAGAACCCCCTGCTGATAATTATTGCGCAGTCCCTTAGGTGATAGAACCATTTTAGAATGTCCGTATTTCAAATCCA
The DNA here is from genome assembly GCA_024752375.1 of Entacmaea quadricolor. Lineage (NCBI taxonomy): Eukaryota > Metazoa > Cnidaria > Anthozoa > Actiniaria > Actiniidae > Entacmaea > Entacmaea quadricolor. The sequence goes on along the minus strand of JANTNT010036892.1, from coordinate 140 downwards.
TTCTAAGGAATATACTATTATGAAAGCCCTAACAGCAGGTGCAATAGAAGTGGGTTTCTGTGGCTTCGTCCAATGTTTCTCTCAACTAGAGCGAAAAGAATACGGTGTAGTAGGGGCGCGCCCGCGAAAATTCGCTTTCA
>JANTNT010036781.1:0-12658 GCA_024752375.1 Entacmaea quadricolor | reverse complement strand
ACTCACTCACTCACTCACTCACTCACTCACTCACTCACTCACTCACTCACTCACTCACTCACTCACTCACTCACTCTTTACGATCATTGAGGTCGAATGGCTTGACAAGGGTCCCATTTTAAGTCAAGCCTAGGCCTAGCGGGCCAAAGGTTTAACGTCCTTATCCGAGAAGACGTAAAAGTCTAATCATTTCAAGATTACAAAGGCAGCACTTTCTCCTCAGTTATTTTAGACCCTGAGTGTTGGTCCGGCCGGCACTCGAACCACGACCTCCCGCACAACAGACCGGCGTCCAACCAATTCAACCATCCATCAACTAATGTCCATGAATGCGTCGCGTGTCACTTGTCCATTGGATGCTATTCCAATTAAAACTAATAAATACTGTGTTTGTTTATAGGGCAGTTAATAAAAGGTTTGGTCGACTGGAGTCTCACGTTGTGACCCTAGCGAGAAGTGTAGCACACTTATCGTCAGAGCTACGTTCACAGGCAGCGCTAAGTGAAGACCTTGAAGAAATGAGAAAAGACATCAATAGACTTCGAACCTGGCAGTGTGAAAACGAGAGTAAGAAAGCTGGCGGAGTTGAACAGTCTTTACAGTATGCTGTTAATCTCAAGAGAGTTAATAAGTTAAGAAAGTAAGTAAACGGATCAATTTTATCGAATCCTGAAACAACCACAAGGCTGATCAAAGTCAAGGCACAGCTAACTTTCAGATCAAATTAGAATTTAGCATGTTGATTTTTGTGGAGGTAGGAAAACTGGAGAAAAACCCTCGAACCAAGGCAGAGAACCAACAATTACAAACAACTCTACTCACATGAGTCCTGAGCTCTCAGGAGTCGAACCCTGGACGTCAGCAGTGAGAGAAAACATGCCATTCATGCTTCCCAACCAAGTATTGAGTTGCTCCTAATTTCAGCCTTTCTCGATGCTTTATCGTCTTGTTCAACATTTCTATGGCAAGACAAAAAAAGGTGCTGGTTGCAAAGATTTGAACCAGAATGCATCATGATCAGCTACACGAAAAAAAGGCTTAGTTGATTAGTTGAAAGGAAAGAAAGGGAAATTAATTGAATGGGAAGAGGAGCAAGGATAGAGGTAGAGAGGAAAATGGATGAGAGAACAAATAAACTTATTTCTGAAAAAGATCGATTTTATTTTCTCTGTCTTATTTTTTTTCAGAATATTTGGAGAAGAACCTCCTTTGCTCGTTATATTTTTAAAGAAACTTGGATACGAGGTATGCATTACCAGATCCTTGAATATCTTTACAACAACTGAAGCCTATGTATAACCGCTGCTCCCCATCAAGTAGGGTGGGGTGAGTAACAGCGTGTACGGGTAGGGGGAGCAGCAGCGTACACTGAGTAGGGAAGGGATGAGCAGCAGCATACACTAAGTAGGGGAGGAGTGAGCAAAAGCGTACACTGAGTAGGGGAGGGGTGAACAGCAGCGTACACTAAGTAGGGGGCGGTGAGCAAAAGCGTACACTGAGGAGGGGAGGGGTGATTAGCAGCACACACTAAGTAGGGGGAGTGAGCAGCAGCTACACTGAGTTGGGGAGGGGTGAGTAAAAGCGTACACTGAGTAGGGGAGGGGTGAACAGAAGCGTACACTAAGTAGGGGTTGAATGAGCAGGGGAGGGGTTAGCAGCTGCTAGAAAACGAGAAGAGAAGGGTAAGCATCAAATGTACACCGCATACCACACCTGACATGATAATTTCTAACTCTTCTAGAGATTTTCACCTAACTTTGGAGCAGAGCAAATTGGTATTCTGGAGCTGCCATACCTTAATGAAGAAAGACTACAGAGTCTGGGGATACCTCTTGGACCTCGCTTAAGAATAATGGAAGAAGCTAATAAATTGTTGTAACACAAAAGGAACAATGTTAAATACGCAACTGAAACGTAAAGAAAAGACGATGTGATGAACAAAGAGGATTAAATATCGTGGGGTGGGGTTAAAGGCTGCTACACACCAAGGAGGGGTATGCTTAAGGCGGAGGCTACACATCGAAGGGATAGCTTATATTTTGTTAGTAATGAATCATTATGTAATCTAAGTTAAGAGCAGAGTATTTTATACAATCTGATAAATATGTCATTACAATGCTGTGAGTATCGCCGTGCCGGGGTAGCATAGAATCTTGATTGTTTGATAGTATACGAAACCGCCATGAGCTGTAAGTCAAGCTCAATTGAAGGGAGTTGAATATAGATTGGTTACATCACGTGATTGGTTCCTGACCATATTTGGGAAATGATTTCTGTAGATATGATCACAATATAAAGCAGATTAATAGTTTCGTTTTATATAAGTATATTTTGATATATTCTTGAACAATATCATGGACCAAACACACGCGATGCCACTTGGCGCGTAATGTTGGTTTCAATGGCTTCATGTGTCCATCCTTGAACCATTGATGTAAAATTTTGTGTCGTGAGAAATTGATATAAAAACTTCGTAATAGAACCTTGTTAGTAGGAACCGTCCCGGCAAGGCTGCATCAGGTGCAAATGTGGATAACTATTCTTCTATATTTCTATATTGTATACAACGCTATTTATTATAAAAATATTTTTGTACCTTATGTTTCTAAAAAAAAATTTCGCCTTATAAAATATCAGGATAAAGTTGAAATAAATCGAATGTTTTACCAATTTATGCTATAGATATTACAGTGCGACCACTTTAACCGGGAGCACTTAGACAATGAGAACCAATCAAGGTTTAGAATAAAAGCTTGAGCCAATCATGGGAGATCACAATCAGTAGAATCTTGAACTTTATTCCCACGGTCTCTTGATAACATCAAAATTGTCAAACATTCAGATCTTGGCTTTTTTACTTGCTCCTGATTGGCTGGAATTGTCTAAAGTTGGAATGCATTGTTTTCACTAAATCTTGATTGGCTCTCATTGTCTAGGTGGCCGCGCTATAATTAGATATTTAAAGAATGGTCATTATCTGACGTCATAATCGTCATTACATTATCGACTTCGTCTAGTGCAGCTCTCACGCTTAGCAGCCTTTTGCGAGCAATCCTTTAACTCAGTAGACGCACGGCTGAGCATTGATCATTTCTTTTATAACAACTAAAACTCAAAGAATTAATTGTAAAAAGAAAAGTTTGATAATAGGCCTTTTGCATTATGACGTTGTTTACTACCAAGACCAGGATGCTCACTTTCTTTTGTTGTAAAATTAGTACCAATTGTCTTGCTATTCCCATAAGGGAATAAAAACCTGAATAACAAAGGAAAAATGATAGGCATTCTAGTCTTGGTTTTAAAATGATGCCATCATGCATATCGCCCATTGAAAAATCCATCTGTATTCTTTCTGTTTGCAATTAGAACACCGTAAAAAGATGTCATTGTGAAATTTTACTAACAACAAGGGAATCAAGTGTGATCATGAGACTGACTAGTCTTGTTTCGGTGCAGCGGCAGCCATTATTGCATTCGCTGTATAGATACATTCATTCGGCTTGCTTCGCTAACAAATACGTGACTGATATCACGAATCTGTGCACGTGACAGTCAACAGCTAGCCCTTGAGATAAATAGATTCACCACAGGTAGCCCAAGTCAGCCAAACAAGCATTTAAATTCACTTCAGATATTCCGGGTCTTTGCTCAGTGTTTTTGAACTCAGATGAGAATAAAACAGTTATCCAATATGAAGATACCTAGCCTCCCAAATGAGAGTTCTATTACCAAACTGAGATGCATTAAATTTTCTGCTTATAGACTGTAACGGTCAACCCGTCGCAGAGTTTTGGCTGGACCCAAGGGTTATCAATTTTTTTCTCTTTTTTCTCTAGTGACAGCAATATGCAAGTGTTGCGCAATATACCCTACAAGCATCAAAGTAGACGCCTATAGGGCATTTTGATTTTTGTTTTGTTTTGTTTGTTTGCTTGTTTGTTTTTTTTTTGCTTATTTTGCGACATCTATTCACGTATTTGCCATGTGGGAAATTTGATTTTCTCCCCGACCCACAGGAATTCCCGTAACGTTTCACCTTGTATCCACAGGGTTTCCACTTCATTTCAAGGCTTAAACCCAAGGATTTCCTGAGGTCCTCAACCAGGGGGGAGCAAAAATTAAAGGCAATGGCCCAATAATGACAGGTGAAGTGGAAAAGTACCGTAAAGGCTGGTTCACACTGCGACATAAGCATAAGCATAAGCGTACGAATTTCTCGTGTGAACCGGGAAAAAATTAGATAGCATAAGCATAAGGAAAATGGAAACTTTTCCATTTTCTTATGTTTGTTTATGCTTATGTCGTGAAATTCCTCGTGTGAACCGGGCGTAAATGACAGCACAGCGGCAAAGTACAAACGCTTATGCTTATGCTTATGTCACAGTGTGAACCAGCCTTTAGCAGACACAGTGCAAATGATATAAGCTTTTTTGATTTTCTTTTAAGTTTTTTTATTTTTTATTTTTGGCTTAATGATGCTATATTTTGACATTATCTTTCTTAATCTCAGTGCGTAACCATTCAGCTGGTACATATTCTATCTAGGCTGTGTATTGAAAATACATTTACAAAATTAGAACGAAGAAATAGATTATTAGTAATAGCGTCGAAGTAAAAACTAAGCTTAACTGACAGGTTTGCTACGGCTGCTTAAAGGACGTTTTAGTTACAAGCTACAGTGCCTATCGATTTTAATTTTAACTGAACTCATTGTGTTCTTGTCATTCATTAATTCGTTGAAAGCCTTTTTTTTCGATATTCTAGATAAATGATTAAGAGAAAACAATCCGAGTCGAGGCTCCCGGGAAACAATGTAATAATCGTAACTATTCTTCTGTTTCCTCGAAGCCTCGTTTCTGTTCACCTAACCCATCTATCGAAATTGGACTATTCTATGTTTGTAAACAGTGTTTTAATTGCCATCAGGGTCGGTAGGGGACGGGAAATGCGGTGGACATTCAGTGCAGGTTGGCATGTAGAAATCCCGTGGTTGTGTATAGTGACAATCGTGAGGTGTACTGCATCGTGGCGGAGGTCGAGCAGGACATCCCCAAGGAGCAAACTTCTTCGCTTCTTGGATGTCTTTGGGATCTTTCATCCATTCGATGACTTGAGACACTGTTAGAATCCAAACATTATCTTTGCTGATAACATAGTTTAGAAACTTCTTCATTGCGTCCATGTGACCTGTAGCTTGCGAGAACCAGGCCGAATGAGCATGCATTCCAAATGGTGCCCGATTGGTGTTGTAGTGGTAGTCAAAGTTCCTTATAAGGATGTCATACCATTGACTAGCATTTGCTGTAGGTGCGCATGCATCCATCATAGATCCACAGACGCTACCATCAGCGTTCATCAAATCTATGTTGGGAACAACCCACAAACCAGGGTAAGAATTGACTGGACAATGTCCCACGTTGCAATCCTGTGTAGACTTATAGTCCAGGGTGTATGGGTACATAGGTGGTTTGTAGTACTTGCCAGTTGGCCATGACAGGTCATATGTAAAGTTGTTCAAGTAAAGTGCTTTGTACATGTTCTCTGCAATGGCAAGGAAAGGTGCTCGGAATCCTTGGACAGCGTCGAGGCTGACACCTGCAAACCTAAAAGGAATATAGCACAACAAATAAAATAATCGATATATCTGGCCTTCTCAGTTCACATGCAATAAAGATGAAATCGTTGACAACAGAAACAACAACACAAGTCCACACAAGTAAATTCTGACTTGTCTCTGGAAAAATGAATTAGATTTGAAATTTAAAAGAAATACAGGGGCGGATCCAGAAGTTTTAAGGGATGGGTTGGCAAAGTACGTTCGCACCAATACCACAGGAAACCCATAAATGGCGGGAAATAGTAAAGTGGCAAAGGGAGGGGGTGACTAGTCACCGTATTCACCACCCCTGGAACCGTGCTTGAAATAAAGAAAAGGGGTAATCTTCTTTAGGAAAATCCAAAGGTATGAATGAAACTCAAAAAAAGACAATACAAATATAGGAACAGGCCAACCGGCTTTAACATGCAATATTTTTCTTATTATAATTTTTCTAATAGTGATCCGTCTGAGTAAGGGGAGGGTCTGTCTTGCTAGCAAACATGCCACGGCGTGTGTGCCATTTCCGGTTTTAGTGGCATCTTCTATTCCATGTCATGTATGAATACCTGTGTAAGATTTCCCTCTCTCCATTGATTTCATTCTTCCACTGTTCATAGGTTGCATGTATCCAGTATGTTGTGGGTTCTTGATGTGTGACAGTATGATCAGCCAACTCGTGTCCTTTTGAATACATCTTCTCAGCTAGGAAGTAGTTAGTGTAGTTATGGCAGATGAAGAAAGTTCCAACACTCGGGCAGCCATTAGGATTGGTTAGCCCATCAAAAGCAGTCAGATACTGCTTGTAGTTAATGATGTTTAGGTCGTCATCGAATGTGATCATGACGATTTGGGGCGTATCATTACGAGGTAGACCTCCAGGAGGTTCAAAGTTATCGCTGCAACGGCACTTTGGTGGCAAGCATTTTGTAGAATCACATGGCTCAGCTTCTTTGAACTCCACTTTTGCATTGACCATGCACAAAACAAATAAAAGATACAAGAATGTTAGACAAGCCATGATAAGTGAGACGTTCTTGCACGTATCAACAACTTGCTGAGACAATGGCAGTTGGCACTAAAAGCCTTTATTCCACGAAATATTACAAAATGTATAACCCACAATGACGTAATTCTCAAGTTAACTTCCGGTATGAATTTTTTCAAATGACTTTAAGGAATATCAGTACACAGCAAGAACATTTCATCTTTGATCTGAAAAAATGATACACTTCGACTTTAAAACATTTTCATTCTTCAAATCGGCATTTTTTTCCTTGGCGTTTCGTTTCCGGTGCTTCGTTGAATACACTCCTAATTTCCTGTTTATTTTCACGTGACTTCGACAAAATGTGCGGAGCAAATTTGATCCTTCTTTCTCGGAGGGGAGGGTGACCTATCTTATCACATTGTTAACATCGTATCTTAACTAAAAGAAGTTACATATTAACTTGAATTAAAAATCATAAATTAATTTTCATTTTTAGATAAATGAGTGCAGAGGAATGCACTAAAATTTATGAAGAAAATAACAATCTTCATTACATACCCCTCCCAGGGTATAAACACCGTCATTACCAAAGCGTGCATGTCTGTTGCAAGGAAAGTTTGTTTCTTGGCTTAGCGCTAGGAAAAGCAACTCGATCTACAGATCTACAAAATGAAAGCATTTCATTTGACTACCAAAGCTTGAAGCGATGGAAAGACTCTCTTCTCGGTACGACAAGAAGTCGACCAGTTTTGTGAATCCACAGAGATTAAAATGGTATTAGGTGATTGCTGTGACCTGCAAGTGAGCAAAGACTTTGGTAAGAGCTCGATTTTCCCGTTTATTCCTATAGTATTTGAACAGATTAGCTAGGTCTTTCGAAATTTCTTATGTATTTGTGTATTGGAGCAATGTGATCATTAGCTACAAGATAGAAAGCGAATGTTTAGGGAGGTGAATTTGCCGTCTGTAAACACGAAGTGTGCGTAAAAATAACTCTACAATCAATACTTGAAAACACCTTTTCGAACTTCGGATTCATCATTTTTAAAGAATTTGAAACCTTTTAACGATCTTAAATCCAATAAATTTGAGTAAAAATCTCAAATTCTTGCAAATGAAAGAGCTAAATGTGGTTTGTTTACGCAAAGCAATCTTTATGCATTTATACATATATATGGACTTTGACATTACAAAACTAGTACAGTGTTACATCTAAAAATACAGTAATATCATCCTTTCAATTAACTTTAAGACAGTGTAAGAATTATTCTTTTTACTATTTTATAACCAGTTCCAAATCACTTTTTATATATTTTAGAAATAGATTTCCTGATTCTTGGGTTTACTTGTCTGTAAAAAAGCAATGAAATTGAAATTGAAAGAAAAATTACCATAGGAACATAATAAAAATGTCTAAATATGAAGAATAGAATAATGCACGAGAGAATGAACTGGAAAGCCATTTAAAGGTGCTGTTACACTAGGGCAATTTTCCTTGCAACTTGTCTTGCAATTTTGTTGTGAGACAAGTTGCAAGAGAAATTACCTAGTGTAACATACCAAAATTGTCTCTATAAATGTGTCGTGTTTATCCCAGTCCTCTACCGTCACCATTGCAAGACAAGTTGCACAAAACATTGCCCAGTGTAACATACCCCGTTCTTGCAACTACAACTCGCTATTTTTTTATCTCGCAACAAAATTGTGAGACAAGTTGCTGGAAAGATAGCCTAGTGTAACAGCGCCTTAAGTGTTGCCTAGAAAAAAATAATAAATCACACACATGAGAATGTGTCTAAAAAATACAAGAATCACCATTAATTGTCTTTCTTTGCAAAAATGTGAGATCACATTTAAAGGCAATGAAAGAGTAAAATTTAAATAATTAAAAAAGAAGAAAGCCATTTAAGTGTTAATTTTTTTTCTAAAAGTAATCACACATGAGAATGTATGAATATGATGTATGAAGTGAATACAGAAATTTAATTACTGAAAAAAACATTGAAGTGTTGAGCATGTTTACAGGAAAGAAATTGCATGTTATTTATTCAAGATTGCACAACACCTCAAGCCACAAGTAGAAAGAATATTAGCCATTTGAGTGTTTAATAAACCAAAGATTTTATCAAAAACATAAAGAAATTACAAATATGAATGTTATAATATGGGAAGGGATTATGAAACCATTTTTAAGGAAAAATATGACTCATTAGAATCATGCAGTGATTGAATGAGAAAGGAAGCCATTTAAGTGTTTACCCCAAACAAAGTTTTTCAGTTCTTTTGTGTAACTCATGAATTGCATGTATTGATGAAATGACTTTCCTCTGTTCATAATTGTATACCACTGCTAAAATGAAAACATTTAAATGAGGATTTTAAAAGATCAAATTGTAAAATTTATTCAAATTATTGAAATGTTTTTTTCAATTACATTGTCTAGAATGTTTGTCAATCAATATGTGTAGAATGATACAGGCGAAAATGTTCAAAGCAGTTGACATTTATAGGAAGCCATTCAAGTTTTTTAAAAGCTTTCTATATTCATATTTTAAAAGCTTTCTATATTCATATTTTAAAAGCTTTATATATTCATAACTTATATGTCACATAAGGGCAAAGACTTTTAGGTTGATTTTTCATTAGAATTAGTTGTTTTCTTTGTAAAGAAGGCACTTCAAAATATACTTGAGATTATTTGAATGTGTTGTCAATAATATATGACCTCTTAGATTGAAAACTGAAAATGTCAATTATTTAACAAAAAATTGAAAAAATTCCAAATGAACAAATTTTCTTGTTATTTATATTCTAAGCATATAAAAATATTTAGTATATTTACATACTGTAAATGCCCATGTATAATGTGCACTTTTTTCCTTAAAATATGTGTCAAATTTTAGGGAGCGTATTATACATGGGTGGATAATTTTTTGATAGAACTAATTTGCATATGCGCAAAGTTTTGTTGCAAACGTCTGAGAAAAACTAGTTTGGCGCGACACGCTTCATGATTTCTAAGAATACAAAGCAATACTCTTCTTGTAAATAGCGTTCTTATAGTAATTGACATGTAAGAAAAGATATTTAGTATAAAGTTAATCTGTAAAACCAAAAAGGTGTACAGTACATATAACAGTCAACAACTTGCCGATAGTCATCTTAAGAAATAAAATAAAATATGCTACAGATATAATAAAAAGCTTTCAGATGACATACATATATTGTTATACTTTTTTTTCACGAAATTAACTTGAAAAATTGGGGTGCGTATTATACATGGGCGCACATTATACACGGACGTTTACGGTATATTAATTTGCAAAGGTGTTTCCATTATGCAAATATTAAAATAGAAAAAAACTTTATTTTCTTCTTTTTTAGAAACATGAGTGTAACAAAGAACTCAAATACTGGCTTTTTACACAATCTTTGCAGCAAAGGTGCAGTGAAGGAAATCACAAAGTTTCTTAGGGAGTCAATGAGCAGCACAAACCAGTTAGAAGAACGGGTAGGTTTCCTTGGTTATACACCTCTACATGAAGCAACTCACAAGGGTCATGTCTCAGTTGTACGTTTGCTACTCTTGTATGGTGCTAATCCAAATACTACTGCCAATGGGTTTTATACTTGCTTGCATATGGCAGCTTCAATGGATAATGTGGAATGTGTGAAGGAACTCATCAAACATGGTGCTAACATTGAGAATCAGGATGAGTTTGGAAAAACTCCATATGACACAGCTGTGATCCATAGGTGTAAACACACTGCAAAACTGCTAAAAAGTGAAGGTAACAAATTAAACAATCTGGATGAAATTTGTTAGGAGAATATTCTTTACTCAGAAAGGGATTACCTATAAAATTTGTTGGTATTTATACAAAAATATTGTACAATGCTATAGAGTGCAAGCTATAGGATTTTCACGCTTTCTACCTAGTTATTAATAGAGATTCTGGCAGAGTGCCAGGGTGTGATTTTGCACTTTTGACCTAAAATTGCACCTAATCACACTATTTCATTTCCTGTGAGCCTTTTTTGAACTATTTGGAATTTTTTGCAGAATTTTTGGAAAAAAAAAACACTAGAGTTAATAATAAAAATTATGAATATACCTTCAGAACCAAAATCATCTTCCAAATTTGTTGTTTATAGGAGAATTTCATTGCTTTTGGAGTGAGTTTTCAAATGAAATCATGAACAAAAAATCACCAGGTGTTCCTTTGCAATTATCGAAAGAGCCTGGTGCTAGTTTTTGTTTTAATAGGATTGGCCAAATTTTATCAGTTGTTGTCCAATCAGAGTTTTGAATAAGAATCTGCAAAAATTTTGGCGGGTGGGTGGTCCTTTCTATGTGATAATTTATACTAATGTATATTCCAAAATCTTTTGCACTATTTCTAAAAAAAATCACGCTTTCTCACACTATTTTGGGTTTTTAACTCATGGATATGTGAAGCTTAGAAACAAGCTAACGTGTCACTCACTTGCTCACTCACTCACTCACTAGATCAGGTGTTAGCAGTTCAATATCTAATCGACCAATCAATATCTTTAAACAATAGATGTCGTTTCCAAACGGTCTTAAAAGTGGCAGATTAGTAATAAAATGAATGTAATGAATGACACTACATAAATTACAAAAACCTTCACAATAACTCTTTACTATACATGTACTATATAGCATGTTGGCGTATTTATATGAGAAAAACTACCATTTAGCAATGTGGGATCCCCAAGAGGCAATTCAAGCAAGGAATTTTTTTAAAAAAAATTGTTATAAAATCTAAAAATAACTTAAGATAATTGTTTTGGCCTTCTAAAAGCAGAAATTTTAAGAATAATCATCTGTTCTCTCATGTCTGAGGGGAATTATTATTAATGCCCACGTGTAGACAGATTTTACATAGGTATACCAACTACAAAAATATGGCCATAAAATTCACTGTCTCAAAAATCTCTTGAAAAGACCTCAGGTCTTCTGAAAAACCACTCAAATACCTCAAGTGGCAATTTATCTTCAATTTTTGAACATTAATAAAAAGGTAATAGGAAAGAACATTTGCTTATTTTTAAAGAAGTTATCAGGAATGATCATTTGCTTGTTTCTGTGTGGACAAGGATATAATTATGAAAAACACGTTTGAAATCCTTAATAGTAGAAAAGTAGCCTGTCCAGAGAACAAATTCTAGGTCTTAAATAGGAGAATTCTCTGATTGTTACCAGTTACCATTTCAGTTTATTTCTAAATAAATAACATGAGATCTTAATAAACCTTGTTAGACTTGAATGGATATAAATAAAGCACATACACACAAAAGATAAGAATAAAAGAAAGGAAATTGAAAACAAAGCAAAAAAAAAAAAAAAAAGAAAAAAGAAAAAAGGGAAAAAAGAAAATAATTTAAGTGCCCAGCCGGGGATCAAACCTGCACCCGAGTATACAGTTTCAGAGAACAGTGTGTTCAACCATTAAGCCACATGGCTGCCAAATGGACAAAAGTTGAATACCGTTATTTTAATAAAAATGCTTTTGAGGATACTGTAACATGGAACATGATTCCAAAAAGAATTTAATTTATCATTTACTAACTTACACAATAGACTTTGTACTAGTAGCAGTTTTATTTATTTATTTGATTTTAAAACTAAAGACGTGTTGTATTGAGAATTTAATTGATGAGTGCCTCAGTTGAATTAGGCTTTGTTTGACTTAAATCTTAACTACATGAGTCATAAAAATTAACATGGCTGCCAACAGTAAAACTAAATAGGTAGCTGCTGACCACTTAATGGCTCACAGTCCACAGGTAGTCCACTCAATAATTAAGTCTCATAACATTCACCCCTTGTTTAAAGATTAAGCCTATCAACTGGGTGATGCACTTGCTCAGAGTGCCGCAAGGCCTCCGGTGGTGACTCATGCTCACTTGGAGGCTGACTGATTGGCTCCTGGGTAGTTGGAGATGCTGTATCAGAACTATCTATGTACACACTCCTTGGTTGACACTGGAGTCACAACAGGTATCTTCATCTGACCTCAAGGTGCAAGTGCTTTGTGGATACAGTA
>JANTNT010036670.1:0-12661 GCA_024752375.1 Entacmaea quadricolor | reverse complement strand
TACCTTAGGTGTACGTCAAATCAGGGAGGAATGTTCGACACCTGAATACTCTAGAAAATTTTCCTTTTCACACAGTGGTACGGGTTAGAGCTCTTCATGTCGAGAATGTAGTCTTTTTGTCAAGACGTTTAGTTTGCAAAGCTTCCTCTCGAGCGTTTCAATTTCCATTTGCCTTATCCTCTTAAAACCCGCGATAAACACGGTACGCGGTTGTTCCCTTTGCGAACTCAGTAACGCATCGGGCCTTTGGGACAGTTTATATTTTTGTTTTGCGAAGGCAAGCGTAGTACGGATGAGTGACAAGTTTCACCGCAGTTATTATGACAAGGAAGAATAGGATTTAGACTCAATTGAATTATACGTTTTCTAAGGACTATTAAATACTTAGGCTAGGATTTTTGGCATGTACAGGCTATAAAACCAACTGTTGCATGGACTCCGTGACACACGAGGGAAGCAACCAGAGACAATGGCAAGTAATGGCACATGACTTTTTACTCTATATTTGAGGGCAGAAATATCGCACTTCTAGGGTTTGCCTTACCTGAAAACCTCTTGTTTCTGTGAGAATGACAATCCATCTGTGTAAGGAACAACAGAGAATCAACGAAGCTGATGTTCGAAAGATTGGGATTTTGCATCCAATTTACCCTTAGACAGAGGCAAAAGGCAGGAAGCGAATTGACCAGGACTTCTTTATTAATTGAAAAAACACTGAAAATGAGGTAATATTGCACTATAGATAATCAAATGTGGTAAGCTCAAAAGAAGTGAATAGCCGTTAGGTGATCTACGCTGCATTTTGACTAGTTTGTGAATTCTTGTGAAATTGTACGTGTAAGGGGAAGGCAAATCAAGGCGCAATTGCTGACTTGCAACCATTCCCAAGGGAATCCAAAGATAATGACACAGCGGCCATGTTGGTGGTACGAACAAAAGAAGCTAGTGAGAAATCTTTTGTTAAATACCACCAACATGGCCGCGATGACGTAACGTGCAAGTCAAGAATATGGACGATCAAGGGGTTGTCTCAGCCAAATAGTCTTTGAAATATTTTGTTTAAGCATTTAATTTTGCCATTTAATTGTTATTTCGATTGTAGTTGATGTTCCACAGAAGACTTTTGAATATTGAACTCTAGGGATTGTTATTGCATGTAAAAACATAGGCTTCGATCGGGAGAATAACGTAGCTGGTGGAATCGCTTCGGGAACTTGTCTTGTGTTACACGAGAATTTCCTTGATATTTGCCAATTATGCTTTAGAAAAATGCTTTATTCATTCCATCACAATTTACAATCTATTCTTTGCTGCTACCCATCGGTTATTGTTTATAAAACGCTAGCGCTGCACATATTTTACCGTTTTGTAACAACACACTCGAAAATATTCTTCCAATTCGCCTATGTTCGTCTCTCGAATCATATGAAACCTATTAGATGGCTTTGTGGCACAAATTGCGTACTTTATTCGCTGTAAGAAACTTTTTTGAGTGTTTGTTTATATCGTGGATGAGCTAATTTTACAGTGCATTTAAATTTTGCGGTTGAGTTGCGTTGCTATGATGGGAAATATCGCTGGTAAAAAAGATTATCGCGGGCATTAAGTTGCTGAGTGAAACGCTCGTGTCCTGTAGATGTTTTGCTCGCTACTTTGTTGATAATCTTGTTGCCCTTCTTGTAATGGTTTGTTTTCTTTGTCGACTAATTTGTTGCCTAGTGCTGGGGTTCTGTCTTAGTACGGATGTATTGTCTGACTCGCGTGCTTGGATGTAGATGTCGGAGAATGTGGTTAGTGAGATTACATGGCGTGCTGTACATAGGTTAACTAAAATTAACTACTTTTCGAAAGATGTAAATTAAGAAACATCAATCACGCGGTTGGCCTGACGCTTATTTGACATCGCTCGGAAAGTAGTTCGGAAAGCAATAAAGCATCGACAGGTTCACACATCACATTGGAATTTACACGTATGAGCTAAAAGGTAGCGAAAACAATGAATAATCAAGTAAACAAAGTCTAAACTAAACTGGCAGCCAAGGGCTCAGTTAAAACATTTGTGCATTTCATCACAAATAACACTTGATGATATAGAGGCAATAAAGGAATTCGCACAAAGTTTGCGGTTGAGGAAAAGTATGTGCGCTCCTATCTAGAGCACTTGAATACAATGAAACTATATACAAGAAGCCATCAGATCCAATTAGAGGCAAGCAGATAAAGTGAAGCGCGACTTAAAAAATATGAAGAGTATGGTTGGCTTGACATGGCGCTTAAAGGAACATTACAACAATTAGTTGTCAAGGAAATAGACAAATACTTAAGTGCGCATGGACTGAGAAAATATGGAAACAAAGAGGACAAGATTGCAACTGTAACGTGCCATGTACCGCGGGAAAATAATATTAGCGCAATAAAAGAGAAACAATTAGACATGACAGACTCAATGTCTGATACAGATGGGCAAGGAAGGTTTTTTAAAAGCTAGAAATTGTCACTTTCCTTATTTTGCTATTTACACGTTTGAAGGGGAGGGGGGCCTTGAATATTTTTACAACAAGCGATGGGGGTGGTGGGGTACTCAAAATACTTGGATGCCTTCCGGTGGGGGTCTCGAAAATGTTTTTTGCGTCACTGACAATTTCTCCTCCACCCCCCCTCCGACTTAAATAATGACTGGTCCCTTATATCTGATAAAGCTATCCTCATTAGTATTCTTTATATAAAAAATACTAATGAGGAGTGCTTTATCGGGTTTAAAGGTTCATCCACATAACCTATTTTGTTAATCTGATTGGTCAAAATGTTCATTAATTATTCATGAGTGTTTGCAATATATTATATATATATATAAATATATATAATGAAATTATCTGTAACAACACATTTCAGATTACTATAAATAACAAAGAGCATAAGCTTCATAAGTTGTTTTTCAGTTTCTACAGTGGAAAACAAATCGTTTTTGGAATACTTTTATTATGTCTTCCTGTATTAAGGTGACTGCCTACTATTGAAGAAATCCATGAATCTTTTTTTTTTAAATCATGCTTTTTTGAATCAAAATTTAATGCTGATTTTAATTCTGAAAAGAAAAAAGGGGTGCCCGAGGTAGTTTTTAAGATATCGTGGATTGATTCATGTGTAATTGCAAAATTTTGAGCGAAAACGAGCGAAAAACCAAATGCGGTTTCGAAAAATTTATAACGCGAAAACAAATGGAGGTTTTGAACCAATTTTTTTCAGAAAGCCTAAATTATACATAGTGTTACGAAACTAAATCGGATTTAACGAAGATTTATGCGAAAAACGTATAAAATTTTAATATTTTGTTCCTTCCATGGCGAAAATTTTTGGCTAAAAATGAGCTCCAAAAATGTACAAATCTGGCTTTATCTATTAGCAAAACCCATAAACGCTTTCTCTAATTAAAAAAAAAATTCATTTTCACATGCTCTTCCCGAAAACCGAAGAAATATTATATGGTCCCTTGCAAAATTTGGGGTTTTCGGTCTTTTGAAGTTCAAAACGCCCATGGTCCCCTATAAAAAGTTTGGACGTTGTCATGGAAACTCAGCGGTATTTGTGCGCGTGCGCCCCCGTGGGCTCGTATTGAACATTCAATAGTAGGCAGTATAAGGATTTGTTGTGCATTTTAAGATATATAGTTCCTTATAATATATTTTAGTTCGTAGTATTTTAATATTTAATTATCATACGTGGAATATATTTTTGAATTATTTATTATTATCTATCTATCTGTCTGTCTGTCTGTCTGTCTATCTGCATGTATGCATGTATGTAGTAGCATTGAACAGAAGTAGTATTGACTATAAGTAATGATATCTTGGTACCTATTATATGGTATACATTGTTTAAAAATTACAATAACATGGTACGCGTAAGTAGTAATGACTATAAGTAACATTGGTGCATAAACAGTTATGGTTTACAGCCGGGTTTTGTTTTGTCAGCTTTGTACACTTTTGAGTGTAGCTTTTTTGTTTGTTGTCTTCTGTGCTTCAAGGGCTTTTCTCCGAGTTCTCCTCGCTCCACAAAGATCAGCATGCTAAATCCCAATTTGATCTGTGATCTGTGAGTAAGCCATGTCCTGACTTATAGATCAGTCTTGTTGTGTTTCAGGCTTGGATAACATTATGGTCCAAAAGTGAAGATACCATGGTAAATAAAAATGCAAGTTAGAAATTATATGGAATATAAGTCACCGCTCGGCTGCAACAGAACCTCGACAAAGTAAAAAATACTTTCTAAACTCATTACGAAATTTTTCATTTCTAAACGAAAATAAAATGGGATTAAGACTAGAATTGATTCCTAGACAAGATATGCCGAACGTTCGAAAGAAGACAAATTCATGTACAAAGGATATATAACGTTCAAAGAGATTGACTATTGCTATTACGCCCAATGGAAGAATAAAAAACAATACATTGGTGAATATGATGAGAGCAATCCTTCGTGCTAAACTGTTTTCTCTTTGTAACTGTACGGTTTTCTGGTTAGTCTTTTGGAAATCCAGATACATATGAACATATAAGGCAATTGCAACGATGTATAACAGAACTCCAATACCTCCTACATAATAAAAAACCTCTGTTTTGTCGATATTTTTTAGCGGAGAACACATATCGTCTGTTTTGCTTGAAAACTTTGGCGACAGCATGAAACTAAGAGCAAGTGAAATCGCTAAACTCCAAAATGTAACCATGGCAACCTTACACATTCTCATCGTGATCCTGATGTGTGATCTCATGCAGTATACAACAGCTAAATACCTTTCTAATGTCATGGTAAATGACATTCCAGGGCTTGAAAACAGTCCAATTAAGAAACAGGCGCCAACAATTCTACAGAAGTATGGCAAGTAAAAATCATAGAATTCCTCGTCTTCCATGATCTGTCTTGTGATGGTGACGATAATTAAGTACAGTGAGAACAATAAGTCTCCTATAGCAATATTAGCTACAAGAACATGTGCAACAGACTCTCGTAGAACTCTGCTTCTTACAGTTGTTATGACAACAATCAGGTTAAAAAACATTGCAAAAATCCCTTCTACCAAAGTAATTATCTGAAGCTTTTTGGTCACGTTCCAACAGTGAGGTCTAATGGTTGGCTTTAAGTAATACCATCTCTTTTGTTGGTTTATTAGAGGAACTATATGTGTCATTATGTTCTCGTTTAGTAACCAATCTACTTTAGATTTCAGAGTTTGGCAATGAAAATAAAAACCTCTTTCATCTATAATATCCCTGTAGCTATCATTTCGGATAACCATTTTCAAGTGGTTACAGTATCCAGGATTAAACAGTAAAGTAGCGGGCTCTACTCTTTTCTGAATGCTGTTAGAAAGACTGTCAATGAAAGATAGATTTTGATCCAATTTTGACATGTTATTTTGAACCAAGTAACATCGGAAATTCGGTTGATAATCTTTCAAACTCCACTTAAAGTCTGTTTCAAGCAATAAGTAGATAATCTTCAGTTCGGGTAATGATAGTATTTGTTGGTCTGGTTTCCAATAGATATTTCGTGCAATGTTCAGCATACTGAGATTTGGTAAATCTTGTCTAATCGAAGATGTGTCCCAGTGTGTTATGATATTATTTTGTAGATTCCTGTAAAACGTTTGTTTGTCAATATCTATTTTATCATTAGCACAGGAGAACACATATTTTACTGGTTGACAATGTTAAAGAAAAAGATATAAGATATTAATGGAATTTGTTGTTGTGAGAATTTTGTTTCAATTTAACTTCTTAGACAACTAATAAGAGCGTGCTCTTTTCCACTGATTTCGGACCAGAGAAGAAAAGAAGTTACGGTAATGCATTAACTTACAGCTCTCGTAGTCTTGTCAGTCCACTGAACGCTTCTTGACTGATGGCTTGTATGTTGTTAGAAGACAATGATCTGAATTCAAAATAATTTCAGAAGCAGCTTTAAAAATCAAATGTGTCACATGGCAAACTCGTGTATAGATATATGTTGCAAAATAAGCAAAAACTAAACCCCCTACAGGGTCTACTTCGATGACAAAACGGATAACCCTTAGGTACAACCAAAACTTTGCTACGGGTTAACTTTCAGTGTATAAACAGAAAATTGGATCTCAGATTGGCGATGGAATACTCATTTGCGAGGTATCTTCAATTCTACTAACTGCTTTCTTATTATCTGAGTTCAAAAACATTAAGCAAAGAAGGACCGGGATTATTTGAAGTAAATTTAAAAGCTTGCTTGGCTAATGCGGGCTTCCTGTGGTGAATTTATTTATCTCACGGGCTACCGGTGGTCTGGCTGTCACGTGCATAGACGTGATATTATGTATTTGTAAGCGAAGAAGCAAGCAGAATGAATGTAGTTTAAAATACTTCATTTAAAAGGTAAGAAAGTCCTATCTTTCTTCAAACTTTCCCCGGACTTCTTGTTAATTTGTTCCTTGGTTAATCACAGCATGAAATTTGATATTTAAGTTTCTTTACTTTAGTCGTAAAGAAGTGTAAAGAGTTATGAATATTTACGCTTTCTTTACGTACTAGCGTAAAGGTGCGTAAATGTATATTTAAAGCGTAAATATGGCGTATATGTCCGTAAAGAACCGTAAAGTTAAGGAATTTCGTAAAGGTAGCGTAAATGTCCTTAAAGATTCGTAAATGTTATGTCGTAAGGAAAACGTAAAGAAATGTAATAGCCATAAAGTTAGGAATATTATAATTTATAACACACTTAAAAAATAAAAATTAATTTTTAAGTACCTTAATCTTTACCTTAAAAACCTTAATCTGATCAATAAGTATAGGAATGCATGTATTTATGATGAGTTTAGATAGGACATTGATAATCAAACGCCTAGTGATAAGTTATTTACATCTTCTAGATGATAAGGTAATGACGATTTCTTTAACATGCTGAAATTTTTCCAAATCATATAAAAAAACTAAACAAACTAAAATTAACAATCCGGTTCGATTCCGGTCTTTTCGCTTCTAAAAAGTTTTTCTTTCAGATATCCAATTCCTCTTGCTTCTGAACTAGAAATCCGCCAAGAAAGCGGGTTACTGAGAGCTAGACAACCAAAGGAATTCCCAACCAAAGCTATTAGCAATTGAAGAAGGAATACTCTATACTATTCAGAAACCAGTATTGTAATATATATAGTGAAAAAAGTTCTCTTAATACCTAAATCGCATTATCTAGCTGACGAAAAGATTGTCTACGCCGAAGCATATTATTACTTAGTAAAAATAATTTATTCTGTTGTAGATGCATAAATGAAATAAAAAAATATGGGTAACTGGTGTTTATAAGCTAGAAAAACACCGATTGTAACGAATTGACTGTGTAGAGTACGACGGTAAGCTTGAGTAATTGAGGTAAGATGGGATAGCATTATATAAGTAAGGGATATGTAGATCGATTCCCACTGAACCCGATAATTTTTTTATACACTACACTTGATAAAAAAGTTTTTTTAACACTCATATCTACAAATTTAACCTATTTATAAAAGGTTAATCAAAATTATTGCAAAAAAATTTTTTTTAATAAAAATATAGCTCTTTAAGCTTTGTTACGCAAGCGTAAAGGTAGCGTAAAGTGTCTCTCTACGCTTCTTTACGCTCCGTCCTAAAGCCACCGTAAAGAGCATATTTACGCTAACGTAAAGATTGGCGTAAAGACGCGTAAAGTATGTCTTTATGCCAACTTTACGCAACATTTACTGAAGCGTAAATCCGACATTTCGTGCTGTGAATATTTTTCGGTTGTTTGCTAATGTTTGACGATTTTGCTGAAAAAAAATATTCTCGATTGGGGTAGTTAGAACGATTGTTATGAATTCAATATATAAAAGCTTTAAATAAACCACGTCGTGTTTCTTATATTTCACGTTAAGTACTCAATGAATGGGTTATCCATAAAATCAACATATGAGTTTGATTGTTTTATGCATAGAATATATTGTATGTGAGTGGACTAAACGTTTCAGTGGTTTCAGAGTTAGCTTTTCGTTCCGATCTCTCCTAATACCTTCTTTAGAAATATTCAGAAGTTAAAAAATAAATAGTCACTTAAGATACCTGAGTAGTTTTCTCGGAGATTTGAGTACTTTTTGAGTGGTTTTTAAGACGGTGAATTTTACGGCCATTTTGTTGTTGGGATACCTGCGTAATATCAGTATCAAACTGCGCGTGCGCAATAATAATAAGACTTCGGAAACAAGGGAAGAGCGGGCGAGTTTTGTTGACATCAAAATATTTTTTAAATTTGAATTTTGGAGGAAAGGGCACTCGTATTTCTTTGGTGAATATATTTAAAAATCCTACAAATGTTTGCGAAATTCGAAACAAGCCGATAGAATTGTGTCGCGGTTTTGCAGCGATGATCTATATTATAAATTTTCTTGATATTGAGGTATAATTATTACAATTATTGTAAAATAAACGAATAATAAATTGTTAAAGATTTACAGAGATCACTAGGTAAAACTATAAAATACAGAAAAAAATTATCAAAACTTCTGGTTGAACCCATGTTGTTGATACTGTGAATATTCACGGTGTTTCAAATTACCTACAACTCATCCATCGATACTGTGAATAAGTTACTTTAACTGGCGATTCGTACACACGTTAATCCTTTGTCGGAGTTTAAATATTTGAAGTATTAGAATTAAAACAGTCTCTTCTCACAGAGTCGCCATAAGTATTTTCTTTTGCTCGTTTTGAGGATAACCCACAACCGTCTGAACAAATAATGTGATTGGATGAAGAAACAAAAGAATATCGGAGAAAGAAAATATCACCCATGCATAACAAGGACAATGTTTTATGTCTTTGTTTTGTATGGCTCGTTTTGTCTTGCTCTACTATTCTTTTGTTTCTTTATCTAATCATAGAATTTGTTCAGACGGTGGTGGCGACGTACCCGTTTTGAAAAATATCTAGCAAATACTTTTTACTAAATTCTGAATACTGTACAGATCGTCTATTCCAAGAAGTCGATTATTAACGGCTACAAATCGTCAGCAACATCTAAAATAAACCAACCAATAGCGGCGGAGCGGCATATGAGAAGCGTTGACAGGCATCAAAATCTAGCCAACGGGAATTTTTGCATTTCTCCAGAAACGCAGAATTCAGAACAGATTTAAAGCGTGTTAAAGTTACAGTCCCTAGTTTCAGCGTGTCTCCCACCCTCGCCTCAATCACCCTCGGCCAACATTACATATTTGACTGTACGGTTTTTCGGCAGTCTGAAAGGAGGGACTGTTTTGCAGTCTATCTGAACCCTTTATAATAGCTTGTTTCTATGCTTCGCATATCCACAAGTTAAAAAGCTTGTATTAAAAAAATCTAGGAATCCGCAGGAGGGTACTTTTGAACGTTAGCGGTTAGAATAACTCATGGAGCCCTCCTCAAAACTCTTACAAGAACAAAACTCAAAACCTCGAAACTTCAAAACTCTAGAACAGAGGCGGCGCAGTAAGAAAGAAAGGTTGGCTGAAAAGGTAAAGATTCGGAAATTTAGTAGGCTTGTATAAAATTGTTCAGTGTCATATAGAATAACATCTATCAATACTGAAAACACCACCTTTTACTGTACTGATTTAATTAAAATAAGCCAGAAACAATAATAATCAAACAGAAAATTTTATTACAAGCATCGCAGACTTGTATGACAATTTTGGAAAGAAAAGAGAATAAATGAAGGTTCGTTTCATTCCTGAACTTGCCAAATTTTACGGTTCCCAGGGTATAGTGAAAAATTCATAAGTATGGATGGTAATAAAAATTTCGATTAGCCACCGTCAAAATAAAAGGGGACCCCCATTTTTGAAATTTAAGGGCCCCCTTAAAATCTTCATTCGCCCTTGTCAATTAAGTAAATTAACCTTCTCTAATAAGAAGAAGATATTCCTAGTATAAAGCTCAGAAACTACAGGCAATACTAAGGTAAAATTAAGGCAAAAATAAAACGGGGAAAAGGTTAGATAATTATTGCCGGAGTGCATAAGCAAAGATCGATGTGCAGGGCAGGTGTTCAGACCTCCTTCTCTATATCGGACCTCCCTTCTCGGTATCGGACCTCCCTTCTCGTTTTTTTCTTTTTTCTTCTCGTCCTCATGACGACAACGATGATGTTCATGTTAGCAGATTTTGTATTCCCCTTTCAAAAAGCTTTTTTTCTGTCAATAATCCTGAATCCGAACAATAGAAAACTCATGAATTCAAATACTTACAAATAAATCAACTGAGTATAGTTCTGGAACGAGTATCGAGGAATTTCTTGGATGCTGTTTCCAGAAAGATCCCTAGTATAGTAAATATTTCAATTTTAGAATTTTTAATGGAATCATTTTAATTAAATGTAAATAAACGTAAGTATGTTTAAATATTATAGACTTCAATTAGTACATATTTAAATTTCCCAAGTGCATGAAGTCTAGTTCAATTTCTGGATTTAAGGTCCCTCTTGTGTCGGCAAATCTGATTCGAGGTTGCGGGTTGGCAGTCTGGCTGGAACTTCCAGGTTGGCAGTCTGGCTGGAACGGCACATCTGTCAAACTGTAACTGAAGCACGCGTCATAAGGTCTCAATTAAATTCAGTATGAATACAGACAATGAAAGCAAACTATCGGTCTTTTTTGAAATCTTTGGGAATTTTGCAACCTTTTATTGTTAAATTGTGACCCTCGAAGCTTGATGTCTTGTTTGTAAACTAGCATTTAGACAACCGTCACTAAAATAACTTTTTTATGAACGTACTTACGTTTATTTTTGTTAGATATTTTTTTTTACCTTATAAACCTTTATAGTAAATCGCATTAAAATCCATTGCGAATTTTTATCATAAATAGGAGGAATGGTTTTCTAGACCCATAAACTTGTTACAAGTATTTTGATTGATGGCCGTCGAAATGCTAGTTTGAGTGGATAAGAGAAAAAGGTTTTCTTTATAGGATTTAAAGGGTTTAAAGAGGAATTTTTATAGACGACAAAAATGAAGAATAACTACATTGAATCTGTTGAAAATTTCTTACAATCTAAGTACATCCTGAGGAACATCAATCATCAAGCTCAGGTTAGTCACGTGATTAAATTGGCATCTTGTTATGACGTCAATGAAGATTTTACTTGTACATTTACATTCCAAGGACTCACGTGCTTCACAGATTGTCCAATTGGAACTGGCGTTTTTATTGACTGTAGTTTCACATCGTGAAGATAGAATAGCAAGAAAAATTGCTTTTTGAAAGAATAGCTGGAAATGGGAAAACGTATTAGAAATGTTGGTAAGCTGAATAAAAAGTATAATTAATACTTGCTGCTGGTCCATAGTGTTCTTGTAATTGAAACGGTGTCACTTGAATGATGAGTATATATACAACAGGTGAACTGTTGCAAGGACTTGATGGTTTTCGGTTTGAAAAAATATATAAGCAGTAGACAGTATCGACGCTTTTAAAAATACAAGATAAATGTTTTAGCAAACCTCTTAACAGCTTGTTGTGTAAAATATATGTGAGAGTGATTTTACTTTGCCCGTTAGAGAAAGGAATATAGTTAGTAAATAAGAGTAGGGAAAAAAAAAAAAAAAAAAAAAAAAAAGAAAAAAGAAAACGATGGTATTAACGTCTACTACTACGTATTACGTTGCCTAATCTTTCTTTTTCTTTCTTTCTTTCTTTCTTTTTAATGTTGCTCACTAATTATGCTATTTTTTTCTTAAATGGGAAAAGTAAAATTACTTTATCGGGTTTAAGTCAACTGTTGCTCAACTCCAAATTAAGGTGAAGTTTGCAAATTATTGCTATATTTTGAAAACTACCGAAGACGCAAAAACTTATGGCGGCTGTTCCATGTACAATACAACAAATCAGGGATACTCTTTTGAATTTCATTATCACAAAATTGCCTCGACAAGTGTGCGATTGATCGACGTTGTAGAGATTCCAAATTTCCGGTAACCTTTTCAGTAACTTTGATCTATTGTTATTTCATTGGTTAATTCAATATGTAATTTGAAAAGTGCTAAAAAAAGAGAAAATTGGACAATTGCTGTCATTGAGGAGCATTTCCCACGTAATCTATATAATAAATCAATTAGTTATATATTTACCATCTTTATTGTAGTCAATTTTTGAGTTCGAGGTTTTGGTTATTTCGTTGGTACGAAGATATAGATCACCCTAATTTAAATAAATAAATAAATAAATAAATAAATAAATAAATAAATAAATAAATAAAAAAGATGATAAAATAGAAAGTACAAGAAAAATAAAAAAGAACAATGATAAAAACTACAACTAAAAATGACATTAAAAGTTACGTAATATCTATTTGTTTTACCTGATTCGTTTACTAGAATTGAATTACTGTCTCTTGTTTGGATAGGCTTAACTCGATTCATCCTACTCTCAAATTCACATTAGTTTATTCTAAGCAAAGCCTTAATGTGTTGGATCTTACCCTTTCATTTGAAAATGGGTTTATTGTTCGATGTCGCTCTTTTACTGTTACTTATTTAATATTTCTCGACATGGACATGGTGTATCGGTTTTACTGAGCTAGTGGCATTGTCGTTGGCGTCCTTCTTCTCTATTACACTACCGCAACTCAAAAAACAGCCCAAAAAG
>JANTNT010036669.1:11771-23668 GCA_024752375.1 Entacmaea quadricolor | reverse complement strand
ATGGCAGTTGTTTCTGCCGAAACATGTCTGTTTTAAAAATCAAAAGTGTTGTTTTTTGTCTTAAATTACTTATTCACATACTGCTGGCAAGACCTTTTGACTGTAATAACCCAAGAGTTTCATCGTGAAAGATGTGTTATCACGTAGTCAGTTAATTTTTCATTTGCTATCATTTGCAAGTTCAACCTACTCAGTGAGAAAATTTATGGTTCACGGTACTCTTTGTTCAGGGATGTCGGAGACGGGGGGCTACAGCCCCCACTTTTAGCCAAAAATTCCATACAAGCCTACTAAACTTTTAAATCTTAACCCCCCCAACTTCTCCAGCTATCCTTCTTTCTTAGCCCCCCCTCTTTTAAAAGGGCTCCGACGTCCCTGTTGTTCACTGGATTCAAGAAGTCTTTTGTTTCATTGTGTTCAGAAGTAATGTTAAATTTCAAATATTTAGCGATTTAGAAGGTTTTTATCGATTATGAAACGATACGATTGTGAGAAACTTGATCAATGATTATCTTATCTGCTTTAAACAGGATATTTTGCTTTTATACGCAAGTTATTTTGAAATGTTTGTTCAAGTTCACGCTATGAAGTCACGATTCAAGACAGATCTGGCAAACAATTGACGGCCGTGAACCGTAAAATTAAAATGTAGAGGATGACGACAACTGAGAGGTCGTCAAAATATCCAGTGATGTCCCGTGTTTACAGTTTACTTTTGCTAATTTTTCTGATCAAATGTTTCTCAAAAAATCATTTGATTTTCTGTAAATATTTGACAAAAAAATCTTGATTTCGAGCTGAAATATGTATTGGATAACGTACGCTTGAGTGAGAGAGAAACAGTTCCTCATTCCTCGTTGTAGGATTTCACTGATTTCTCTCTACTTGGCTTTAGGGTTGTATTGGACTACCAGTTGTAGTCGTGACAGGTCAGTCGTGACTTAAAGTTGTCAAACTTGTCACGTGAGAAAATAAGTCACGTGGTTCACTTGGAACTTAGAGCTTGGAACTGATACTCCCAAATAGTTTGACTAATGTTGGGAGAGAGAATATCATCCCAGATAAAGTAAGTGCGAACCGCTTCCGACTTCCTTTGCGCGTGTAATGTTCACCGGAACACGTTTATTAGCCGCACACGTTGCAAAGAAAGAAGTAAACTTGTATGGTCTTTGGTGTGTAGACAGTTAAATAATGAGCGTTTCGGCACCGATAAAGGGTCTTTCGAGGATTTAATCGGGGCTACCAATAACACTTCACTCAACTAATTTTGCCGTCCCTCGCACATGCCCGGGAGAGTACTCTAATAGGATTTGGGTGGGGGTATTCCGCTGCGATCCTAAAACGGTTACCCTGTTTATGACAGAAAAACTCAAATTCTCATACTGTTTATATATTATGACAAACCCTATACTCTCATCCTGTAGTGCCAATCGCTAAAATTGTACATCTTAAACAAGACACCATAATAAAAGATCTAATAATAGCTTAACTATCGTTTTTGTGGAAAACAAATAATAGTTGAAACTATGGATGTGACTGTGACTAAGGTTATTCGAAAAAAAAAGGTACCCGCCTGAAAATGACAAAAAATAGGGAAAAGGATACCCTGTTCATGACAAGAAACTCCAAAAAACCATACCCTGTCCAGTGGATCATCCCCGTATAGTACATATATAGGAGTACCCCCTGGGCGTCGTCTATTGTGATATTATATTGACAGCATCAGGCTCTATCACGTACTATCACCTATCCATCAGTCTACTCCTCCATCCGCCCATCGACCTTTCGATCGATCGATCCATCATCCATCCATTTTACCCTCCCACCCAGCCATCCATTTAACGATCTACCACGCATCCCTCAATCTATTGACGCACTCAACCAACCACCCCTCCCTCTATCCATCGACGCACTCACCCAACCACCCCTCCCTCTATCCATCGACGCACTCACCCAACCACCCCTCCCTCCATTCATCGACCAACCCATCCACCTATTCCTCCGCTCATTTCTTCATCTATCTACTCACTTTCTCATTCATTCATCCGTATTTTTCTTCTTCCCTTTAATTTCATTTATTCGCGTTAACATTCAAGTAGTCAGCTCGAACTGAAAAACAAACAACCCCTACCAAGTTTAACCGTCATAACACTGTTGTCTTCCCCCCTCTCTAAACCATATTTTCAATTAGCTTTAAAAATAACCCTTCACCGGCGGTCCGTTTTCCAGTAGGAAGTCTGGGTTTATCATGTCAAATACTTATCAAAATCCAAAACAAATTCACCATCGGTAAAGAAAGTTCAAGGTCGTGTTTTTGGTAGCTGGTACTCCGAGAGTCTTATTTATACCAGTTGATAAAGAGCCGTTACAAACAAAACTATGCTCACAGGGTAAGTAGGAGGTTAAGGCTGTGTAATCAGTACATAGCTCTAATTCAATTAAATTGGAAATTCCCCGGACTTACCAAAACCAAAAAGTGATATTAGATTTCAATGCAACAGAACTTAGTCAATTTAACCTTTGATCAGACTGATCAGTCGCTTTTCACTCGTACCGCAGACATTGCACTGAGGTCTGTTCAATTTAAATGTTATTTGGTTTTGTATACATACAATACACCATTTACAGTTGTGGTGGCTAACAACTAAATGAACTCACTAACAAATAAGTAAGGTATTGTGTTTTGTTTTTCAGAGCTTCGTTAAAGGTGTTGACCAACAACGATTAGGCGCACGAGCAACCTATGAATGCTGTGAATCTACGATCTTCAATCCAAGTAAGTAACTCCAACAAAGCCTATGAAAGAAATCTAATAGTCAATTTCTAGCGGTTGAACCAAAACAAAAGAACCAATTTGAAAGGAATATTGCTATAATAATGCATGTCCATTAGACGTAATATCTATTTCATCCATTTTTTTTTTTTTTTGAAAATAATTCTGCAGAAGTAATGGTAAAGAAAGTAACTTAAATAAATTATCTGACAAATTTAACTAGAACAAAGTCTTCTTAGTAAAAGAAAAAGATCTTTCAAGACGGATCTAAATCATAAGGATTGACCCCCGCTATTAAGAGAATCGAATGATCAATGATCAATGATCACGTGTGGAAAGACAAGTTGAAAAAAATTAGATTCCAGAAATTTAGTTTCGAATGTTGAAGAAATGTGCCGGAGTCAGCCCGCAGCTATTTGAAAGAGCTATCGGACTTAGTCGGTTAAACTTGCTGATACAAATGAAGTGGTTTTGGGGGTTGTTTAAGAAGCCATTGCTTGCCTTGTTAAGAAAATTCAATCGGTTGGGAGTCCGGAAGAGACAGGATAAGCAAAGGACCAAGAGGGAGTTTGAGAGTACCTTGGAGGGTAAAGCTAGGGTGTGTTAATCTACCATATTCCAACGGAAAGCGAGATTCTTAGCCTTTCTATGCAAAAATATTTTCAACTTTTTACTATTCAAAAGTATTCGCATTTCTAACACAATTTATGACTATTCGAAGCGAAACAAAATCTGTCAAAAATTTGAGACAATTCGATGTCGAAAGAAAACCATTGACCCTGATATTTCTCCAGCGTGTATATGGCAAGTCCCACACCTGGGGTCGAGGACACAATATCACGGAACGCACTCATTTCGTCAGAGATGACATTTTAGCTTATGATTAAGATCATTTTACTGTTATAAATAAGTGTGAATTAAAATATTTAAGTAAAAATTGAAAAAGGCGATAGAAAAGTGGTGTTTCAAATTACCTACAACCTAAGTATCCGTCGTTTTTAAGCAATATACACCGACGCAGCTCAAGCTAGATTACTGTTACATTCATTTTGCAATCACGCACGCGTTCTGCAATTTGATTGGTTAAAAATCGTGCAATTTAAGCATTAATTGCACGATTTTGGCTGCCAGCGCGCGCTTGCAAGATAGCAAAACATTCTACGTTTTTAATTTAAATCTTCATTTTTTCTTTTTCTTTCAAAAGGATTACAAAATAATGTAATTAATTGGTAATAGAACTTCGTGTCGTGCAATTTTGGTCGTAAATCATACTTGTGTTATCCCGCTACGCCGTCGTGCAATTTTGTAATCACTCGTATCATTTCAGACCAAACTGCACGACACGAAGTTCTTTTGCCACTATTAATAGGTCAACTTTCAAAATGAACAATCAAATTTTTTACCGAAATCAGTGAAGCATTATTTTTAATCCCTTTTTGTTCCTTCAGCTTTAGTATTACCCAGTCTTCCTCTTACACCTCCTGACACCCTGGCTCTGACACAAATTGCCCACATTCGAATAATGCACGTATCAGCGGGGGGGGCTAACCCCGGGCTAACCAGGGAGATTGTAAAATATTAGAAACAATCTTCATGATTTTCCCGGGGGGGAATCTTTGTTTTCAAAGTCCCCTGGTTAGAGTCTTCCACGACCCACAATCTCCTATAATTTTGAGAGATATCCCCCCCCTCCTAATTTTTTTAACCAAAAACGAAGTCAAGCATTTTCCCGACCCCAGGGGCCATAGTAGCGTCCAAACCCCCTCTAATGCCCCACACATCTCCCTGGTTAGCCCCCCCGGGAAGCCGCTGATACGTGCATAATTACAAACCAAAATATGCCGCTCATTGACCCATGACCAACCATTTACATTTCAAACTGTAGTACCTCCCTTGGTTGACGTTGTCAAATTTTCCGCTAAAGCCAGTTCACAGTGGTCACCATTAGCCCAAGAACGAATACAGTCGCCTCCACATCTTGGTAGGTAGAATTCTTTCCCTGACTAGCTATAAAATTGCCCCAAAAAGCGCGCAACCTATGACTGTACCAGCTGTGAGACAAATTTATAATACACACAAGAAAAGGGATTATTTTAAAATCAAATGTAATCTCTAAACACCAAACCAGACTCAAATATTGCTACGCAGCAAATTTACAGAACTGTAAAAAAATCTTTTGACCAGAACTTGAACGCAAGAAATTCGATCCGAACGGATATATGGTATATTTATAAATCAACTTGAGGTTATCAGTCTCTAGCACAAAGTCAAACATATTTGTTTTGAAAACGAAAGAGAATTTAAAAGCCATCGTTATTTAGTTTCACAACACTTACATGCGCTCACATGACTTTGTTTTTCTCGCATTCCAATTCCGACTAATAACTGTAATTTTTCAATCTACTTTTCTGTAGAATAATTTTTGTATTTTCTAATTTAATTATTTTTGTTGATATCACAATTGCTTTGAACGGTCGAATAAAGATGTCAGCAGAGAAACACGTAGAACTTTGAATCAACTTTGCTGAACGTTTCAGTGTTTTAATACTGAAGTCATACATATCAGTTTGTCGCTTGACGCAATAGTAAGATTGTTCTTGGATCTTAACTAACATGTGCCATTTCTTAACAGACACGAACTGTGTTTTACCAAAGAGAGAAGAGAGAAGCAAAAATAATTGAGGGATCTAAAGATGGCATTGGAAGGAATGACGCCTGGAGTAATTGCTACTATTATTGTTGTGGCAGTCATTGCGCTAGTTCTTTTAGTCTTCTACTTCGTGTGTCGTTCAGATGATCCCGCGCGCGACCATACCTGTGTTGCGCTGCTATACCCGCGTACAAGACGAGAGTTACAGCAGCTACGTATCCCACTGGACCCTATTAACCCTACAGATGTTGGCGTTAATGACGGCTTCCAACCAGATAACGAAGACAACAAGAAACGAAATGAACATTCAGTACAAGTCCATAATACTCCACAGTCGGCAACACAGACACAGAGCAACAATTGTGTTGTGTCCTTGCAGGAAAGTGGTAGCCAAGAAACTGCAGAAAATGCTTGTACTCCAAACAAGACGACGGAGGAATCAACGCAAAACGGAATATCATTACAAGGATTCGACACAGTGGAACTGAAAGCCGCAGTAGCTGATTAGAAATTAGCTACGGACATTTCTCTAACTAAACCCATTGGTTTATCTAAAGTTAATCCAAGGGCTTAGGGAGCTGGTAGGTCTGCTCTACAGGACGCTTGTAGGTCTGCTCGCAAGGTTTACTGCTACAGATTTCTTTATTAATGTTCGTGCTTGTACTTGGTCATGTAAAAAATGAATCAAAATGTCGAGAATGGCCGTCTAAGATTATTTACAAAACACATAAATCCGAAAAAAACTCAAAATCGTAGATTTAAATAACGACAAGCCGTGTTCAAAACCAAGGGTCAAGTGCGTGCGATTATCCCGCCGTAAAAGGACTTAAAGTAATAGACTACTTTAACGAGAATTACTGCAAGAAATGATTCTAAGAATAACTATTTGTTTGATCTACTATTTTGCACTCAAATCTTTAAATTAACAATAGATTTTTGGTAGCAAAGTTAACAATAAAACTACGTATGTGAAGTAGGGAGAAAAGTATCAAAAACGATGACCAAAAATCAGGTTGTGCGCTAAAGATTTCTTATGCAAAGTTTAATAAAGTTTCAGTCGATCGATCCAGTGTTGTTTTTGACTAAACGGTCGAGTGAGGATCAGTTATAATATTCAATGATAATTTCGTTAAATCCCTCAGTCTTCGTTTCCAGAAAAGCGACAATCATAACAGAGAACATTTTGTGCAATATCACATCTATTTTGGGAATTTTTGTTGTCTGTTTTACTAACGAAAGGAAAAATACTTAATTACTTAAAGTCAATGTTCAATAAACTTGCTTTACAAGTTTGAGGTGGCCTGACATTTGATGGAGGTTGAAATGTTCAATGTTGAAAAATTCAAAAAAATTCAATGTTTTCTAACTAAACTTTAAATAGCCATATTGAAGGTTGTTAAACGTCACCAAAACCAACTATAAATTCGTTGTAAAAAATTTAAAGAAATAGCGTTTTACGAAGAATAAATCCTTCTATTTCATCGATTAGTTGAAACTGTTGAAGCGTTCAGTTACATTGTGAAAATCAGAGTGTCAGCTCGCGTTGCTAACTCACGAACAAACTGTGCAAATAACATTTCATTCTAACTAGTATGTATATTGAGCGTACATGGCATACATTGAGACTGCAGTTAGCAGTACATATGTCATATAGCCCACAGATGACCTGTAGCTTGGTTAGAGCATCCGACTAGAAAACGGAAAGTCTAAGAATTTTTCTAAGTCTAAGTACAGATACAATACCATTTATATTAGCATGTATATTGTATATAGTTTTTACCCCAAAATCAAACCTATTGAATCACATATTTATAGCTCACAGTTCTCTATTATCACTTGATTCAAGAAATCTTTTGTATCATTGTGTTCGAAACTAATGTTAAATTTTTAAAGATTTGTTTATGTAGTAGACTTTTATCGAAGAAGTGATTTTATCTATTTTAAAACGATAGAATTTTGAGAAATTTGATCAATTATTAGCTTTTCTGGTTTAAAAAGTTTTTTTAAATTTTTGTTCACAAGTTATTTTGAAATGTTTGATCAAGTTTACGCTATGACGTCATGAATTGAAAACGGTGAACCATAGAATTTAGCGATAGGCTCGATCACTGTAGTAAAAGAAACCGGTGTTTTATTCAACACAAATTTAAGGAACTGTTACACTGTTTTCCTTGCAGCTCGCTACACAACAATCACGACAGAAAACCATGGCAAGTTGCAAAGGGGGAGTTACACGATGCAACTGAGCTCGCAACGTTGCGAAAAGTAGACGGCAATTTTTCGTTGCGTTGCGATTCGCAAAGACGTGATGTTACACGCGCAATCTTGGCTTTGCGTTGCGAATTGCAATAAAAATTTGCTCCGGTCAACTATTAGTGTTTGGGAATGAAAATTTCGCAACTTTTTTTTGTCTGCAGCCTTTAAGGTGGTGAACAAAGTCCGAGAAATGATATCATCGTGCTAAACCAAACTTTTGAATCACAGACGATGGTAGAATGCAAGAACTAGTGCAATATTTCGACTTTATTCAGTCATAATCATGCAATGATATAACAAGTCTGGTGGTCCTTTTATAGCTAAAATAATTCTAGTTCCCTAGAGGCCTTAAGCCCTTCATTGATTTTAGCTTCCATATTTTTGATGTAGTAGGCCTTCAGGGATGTTAATTGTGACCAATGATCACTCGCATCGACGACTTCGAAAGTGTTGTGCACAGCATTAAAAATATGTTCACGAAGGTCCACAACATTTTAGCTATAAAACGACCACCAGACTTGTATTATCATTGCACGATTATGACTTTAAATAAAGTCGAAATATCGCACTAGTTCTTGCATTCTACCATCGTCTACGATTCAAAAAGTTGGGTTTAGCACGATGACATCATTTCTCGGACTTTCACTAATTCTTCAATACTCTAAACTGTCGGATGGTTCTGGATAATATTATAAAGTGTGGACTTTCGAGACAACTACGAAATAAATTATGGAATATCGAAATAAATTATGGAATATTTGGTTAAGAAATGACAAGAACAGAAGACTTGTTCAAGAGAAAATAGATAAGCTACTTCGGCAAAAATAAACACAATCTTAAAATACTCTTTGATTCTGTCAGTGACGATCACTAGAAAACTAAGGTAATTTATTCATAATTTTTTTGCCAAAAAAATTTGTGCACTTCAGTCAATACAGAAAAAGTTATAAAAATAAATACACACCACAGGAAACCCAAGCTCGATATTTTTACTGCCTACATTTGAAGTAAACAAAATTATACCTTTTTCGAGAAATTTTGAAAAAGCCTCTTTTTCTAACTAAGGCTGTTGTTTGTTTGAAAGTTCAGAGTTTCACAGAGCTTTGGCGCGACAGGAGCAATTTTAACGAAAATACATGCATGAAGCAAAGTATTATTAGAACTCTTGGGCACCCTGTCTCTCTCCAAGATTAGTTCTGTGTCTTTGTTATTAGATGTTATTTATTATTATTAGACCCTGCAGGAGTTCGCTATGCATGACTTTCGTTAGTCCAAATAAACCTTTATCCAACCATTTAAGTAACTGCTCCCCTTGGTCCAATATTGATTTTAGGGTTTGCTATTCTTCGGCAAACCAATGAGAAACCAAGATTTTAAGTCTCGTAAGGTCATGCTATTTCAATGTCAAAATATCTGCTGTTTTCCTTTGTGACGTCCTGTGCATTTCGTTCTGTGACGTAACGTTGGCCAGTAGCGTGGAACAAGTTCATACTTGGGAATAAAATATGATAATTTACTCAGAATATTGTGAATACATTGACTGGTGACATCAAATTACGCCATTGTAGTAGCCGAGGAAAAAGATCTTCATAAGTTTATGATTGTATTGGAAGTCAAAATCGCTAATTTTGGATTACTTTAACACCGGGAAAGTTTGGGTCAACTTATTAGAACTACAAGAAGCGACGCGAAATTATATCAACCGTGTCTAAGAATCTAAAGCATTTAGCAAAAAGAAACGTCGATCAAACAACTCTAGCACAAAGCAAGCTTCGATATTAGACATCTAAACGAAGCTTTGAGTTTTACTGCTTAGTTTGTTACTAAGAGAGTTGTTGGTCTTTTGCTCGAGTAGAGACGACTTCAGCTGAAAACTACTTTTAAGTATATGGTCTGCAGAACTAACCAAATGGATATTGAACATAATTATCATCAACGAAGCAGTTCCTTTCTCGGCACATTTTGATTCCAGTTGTATATACAATTAACTTAAGCTGAATTGAGTGACAATGGCAGAACTACTATTATCTGTAGGCATGATAATATTTCTATGTACTGTGGCCTTGTTTACTATAGTATTGATAATCCTGTACTTTGTGTGCAGATCGAACGACCCGTTACTTGATCACACATGTAGAGCATGGCTATATCCTCCAAGGAATGCAAAAAAGGCAAAACACAGCTACAGTGTGTTGCCTTTACATGAGATACGAAACGGAGATACGAAACCTCGAGAAGATAAACTCGGCACTGTAGAAAAACTAAGACTCGAAGGGAAGAAAGAAAGGACTAAAACTAAAGGAGTTGATGTGGTAAGAAATGGATTCTACCAACGCAACCCAGAGAAGTGTCCGTTATCAATCGACGAGCCGGATTTCTACAGAAGTGGTACCTTGAGCAAAGAACGTGGAGAGCATGAATCAAGGCGACAGGGTTATGAAAAGGAATACAAGGGTGACAAAGATCGCCAATATTACTCCAGGAGTAAGGAACACTGGGAACCAAAAGCTAAAAGTAGCCATGATATTTACATAAATGATCAGAGTTATTCACGTTCGCGTTCAATGGAGTACAACATCGATAAATCTGGAAATAGAGGAACTCCTTCCAAATCACTTGATCTTATAGGCAAGTATGATGAGAGAGACGGTGGGGTGGCCCCTTCACTCTACTTGCGTCCAAGGTCTTTGGAACGTAAAGACAGAAGTGAGCATTATGTTCGTCCACGCTCGTTGGAAAGAGATGAAGGGAGAGAGAAAGGTAGGAGAGATTCTTCTTCACATTATGTTCGTCCACGCTCAATGGAAAGAGATGAAGGGAAAGATAAAGATGGGAGAGATTCTTCTTCACATTATGTACGTCCACGCTCAATGGACAGAGATGAAAAGGATGAAAGGGATAGAAAGAGAGAAGGCCACCAATCCTCTTCTCTTTATGTACGTCCACGTTCAATGGAAAGAGACGAAAGGAGAGATTCTTTTTCCCATTATGTACGTCCACGTTCAATGGAAAGAGATGAAAGGGATAGAAAGAGAGAAAGCCACCGATCCTCTTCTCTTTATGTACGTCCACGTTCAGTGGAAAGAGATAAAAGGAGAGATTCTTCTTCCCATTATGTACGTCCACGCTCAATGGAAAGAGATGAGAAGGATGAAAGGGATAGAAAGAGAGAAAGCCACCAAACACGTTCTCAAGAATGGAACGAGAGAAGGGAGAAGGAAGGTCAATACTCCTCCTCGCACAACATGCCCGAATCGCTGTACTTATACCCTCGTTCTTTATCACAAGAACCAAAACAGAACGAACAAGACAACGCCATCAAACAGTATCACTCACGCTCCAATGAAAACATGCACTCGAAGTATAATTATTATCAAAACATCATCATAAACGACGAAAAGCTTTCAAAGACAACAAAAGAGAAGGCTCCTTTGCTGCGGTCGTCCGAGGATGAAATCACTACATCTGAAGTACAAGTAGTGTCTTCTGAGGTTATTCCTGTAAGTGACGAGGAACGCCTAGTCGAAAAGGATCATCGACGACACTATAAACCAAAGGACCATGACAAAGCTGACGCAGAAAGAAAGCGTGACATCGAACGTGACGTTGGCAAGGGAGCGCAAATGCGTGACGAACAGTATGGATTACGAAAGCGTGAAGAAAAAGAACGGGTTGGACCACCAAACCACGACGAAGAACGAAGTGAAGCTCCCAGAACACGAAAGCGTGACGGAAGTGAACGTCAATCTAGACCTCGGTCACGCTCGATAGAATACAAAAGAACAAGATCCTCTCATGAACTAAACGAAGAAAGATGGTTTAATCACAAACAACGCGATAAAGAAGGCTACTATCTACCCCGAACACAATCTGTGAATGTAAGGCCACCAAAGAAAGCTAGTAGTCCGATTGCAAGGCGTCACACAATACATTTAGAATTTCATCCCAGATCTGGTGATGTGACACCAGTGGACAGTGAAACGTCAGTAGAGTCCGAAAAGACTCATTTAAAAAATACACAGGAATCCCGATCAACAAAACGGAGAGAATCTTCATCAAGAAAGGATAGTACGGTGGGTGAACATTATGAATCAAAACGCTCCTCTGATGAAAATAGGCGGTATTCAATACCACCAAGAGAAGATAGCCTCTTTGATTATGTTGGTTATAGAGGTGGGGTCAATAAGCCACGCCCTAGATCAGTAGATAGGAAAGATG
>JANTNT010036558.1:0-12662 GCA_024752375.1 Entacmaea quadricolor | reverse complement strand
ATGATCCATGATCCCCCTGTACCACTGCACCTAATGATCCATGATCCCCCTGTACCACTGCACCTAATGATCCGTGATCCCCCTGTACCACTGCACCTAATGATCCATGATCCCCCTGTACCACTGCACCTAATGATCCATGATCCCCTTGTAGTACTACATCCTTGGATCTATCGATGCACTTGTTGAAATCTATTTACTTGAGTGAGTAACAATAACCAAAACATTAGAAGTGAAGAGTAAACAAATTATTTCAATATTTATGTTTTCTATAGGGAACTGACAGGACTGAACAGATTGGATTTCTTAAAGAGCTAAGAAGAATAGCTGATGGAGCTAATCTTGGTAAATTACTCCATAATGTTTGACTGAAATTGCTTACTTTCTAATGCTAATTTTCCAAACATTGTCAATGTTGATGTTACATAATTGTTGTTGTTTCCTTGACTAGAGGCTCCTTATTTAGATGGAGTAACTCTTGGTTGTTACATCTTTGGGAACCCAGGTTACTGGCATATTACCCACACTCCTAAATTTTTTGTTTAAGAAGAAAATATTGCCATCAGATTACCTGGACAAATAGATAATCTACACAAGTTACCTGCATCCATGTTTCTGAAATTTAAGATCAAGTAATGCATGGCTGCCATTTTGGATTTTTAAAATACCGTATATACTCTTGTATAAGTCACCCCAATATTTTGACTTCAAAATCTATATCAATAGTGGACCCAAATTCATAAAATAGTTAAAATGGGCTTCTGAAATCAACATTTCAAAGTAAAATCTTTGCATCATTTTGCAATTGCAAGCTCAATTCGTAAATTGCTCAAGTAATGAGTCTCTGCAAATGACTGGAAACAACCAAATGCACGAGGTGTGAGAACAAAATGGTGTCAGGTAGCAATCGTAAACTACAGATTTTGCTTCTTCACTTAAAGTTTAAGTCTACAACAGGTTTATTAATGAAAGAATGCTACTAGAAGATAAAATAAATAAGCTTTCTGTTTGTTTATCAGATATTTGGAGACAGACAATGTTGATATACTAATGGCAAAAGTGTTTTAGTTCACAAACTTATAAAAATGGAGACACTTGCATCATAATCACACACTGGCATTTTTTTGAACCAATTAATTTATTTCACATTTGAATCTTTTGCTATTAAAACTCCATGCTTGTATTTGAAAATCATCTGATAGTGTGGGTACACTGGTCTATTACCTGCCCCAGCTCCAAAAAAAGAAAAATTCACAGATTACCTTTGGGTAATAGATCGGAAAATCTGTAAATTCTTTCTCTTATTTTTTCATGCTCCCAGAAAAAATACCCCTGGGGATGTCGTAGTCTGTCATACCTTGTTCTGGAAGTTGAAATTTAATATGGAGGCTTTCTATTACAGAACTATAATATGTTTGTCTAACTGTACTTGATACTGATTGGTTGATCTGATGGGAATGACCAATTGGAAAAGATTTTGACTTTTGGAACAAGATCTAATAGACTTTGTGTGCCCAGGAGCAATCACAATTGACTTTGAAAAATAACATTTGACTTTGAAAAACTTTTAGCCATCACTGTTTTACATACACTGTCATCAAAACCATAGCAAAAGCAGCCTAACCATATGCAGATTTTACAACAGTTAGTACTTTCTACTTAGTGAGTCTGACCAATGTAATCAAACCCACAATTGCCCATTTTTTAAAACTTTAGTTATCACTTTATCTAATTACATGTAGTTAATTAACTGTTTTTTAAAACAAAATGCTTGATATTTTTTTAGGTGAGGCAATGACAGTTAAGCTGATGTTCAACATAATATCATCAATTTTTGATTACAATCCAAATGTAGCAACCTGTATGAAGGCTGAGATGTGGACAGAGTAAGTGTGCCTCAGATTAGATTTTAAAGTGTTATGTTTTTCCTATAATTCAGTCCACAGCCCCCTCACACACCTGTTTAGACTTCTCTCTAATCTGTGTAGCTCAAGCTTTAAAGGTCTTAAAACCATTGAAGCAGTGATGGAGGAAGGGGTGACGGAGGATGTACTGGCTACCAATGCTAAAATAAAATGAATTAACCTTTATTTTTTATCTTTTTTTTTCTGCAGATGCCTAAAACAGATCACTGAACTACTGACTATCTTAGAAAATAACTCTAATGTAGTTGTAGGAGAAAATGTCTTGGAGGAGAATGAAACATTTGATGTAAGGAAAAAAAAGAAATTATTTTGTTAAATTCTTTATTGTATTCTTTCTATAAAGTCAACAGTAGTTGTGATACCTTTAATTTATCCCATACTCGTGTAATTAGAAGCGAAACATTTGTCTCCGCCCCTTAGCAACATTTGACAGTCAGCCTAACAACGACATGTTCAAACAGTCAAAACAAACATGCAAAATGTTTATTAAACTGTCAAACTGAATTCCCTGTATTGTTTGTAACACAATAGCTGAGACTAAAAAAGCTGTCTACAAAAAGAAAACATTCTTTATCAGTGATGTAGTCTAAAACAACTAATAATAACAATCAAAGATAGTTCATTTTATTGCTTAACAAGAGCATGATGCGTTAACTGCATTCCAGTAGATCCTAACTGATCTTGTCATTATCAACTTAGGAGGGAAAGTGAATGCTATATTACAAGTAATGGTCAGCTAATGTTGTACCTTATCTCTACTATGGTACGCTGTACAGTAAACTGCATTATACAATGGCATATTGGAAGATAAATTCTTCAACTATGCTTGATCACAATTTCCTTTTTATGATTATACCATACACACACTTATCCTGTAATCCACTCTTTACTGTCATTCTACTCTAACCATGGTCAATAAGGTTTGTTAACAAATCAGATTACAAATAAAAAACAATAGAATTTGAGTTCCTGAATTCAAAGTTCTTACTTTCTTCGTCTTGCTGCTGGTTTATTTACTCTAATTCTTTTGTTTTCAATTCATAATCTGATTGTTTAAAGAACACAATTGACCACAGTTAGAGTAGAATGACAGTAATCCAAAATTAGTACAGTATTTTTCTTGATTTGGCAGTTTGCTGACATCCATCATATCTTTTATCTTTATAGACTATTGTTGTGTAGTTTGTAATTTAAAACAACAATGAAAAAAAAACACATTAAAAATTGTTTTGTAGAAACCTGAAACAGTACAGAAGATTCGTGGTTGTGTTTTAACTGTAGTGGAACGAATGGATGCTGAATACATCAAGATGTTACAGGGCTGTGACTGTCATTCTACTGAATATGTTGACAGGTAATGACGCTTGCTATTCATTATACTAATACAATAGTATATTTGTTACCTATGGACTTCATGTATGGGGGTTAGACTCTTTGTAAAGGAATATTTTTTCATTTAACTGCCCATGAATATCAGCTGTTTTTCTGTTAATACAAAGAGAGAGGCAATTAAGCCATGTGGGATAGGCTGAAAATGACATATAAGAAAGTGTAATGAGTAAATTATGAGCCTTGTAATGTATAACAACAGAAGAAGACTGGACTGAGGCCTTTGACAACTTCTGGTCGTATAAGATAGTAAGCCAGTTCGACTAGAAACCATGGACAGCTGTTTCAGCCTATATTGGTCCTTGTCAGCATGGTGTATCTAGTTCTTCTGTTAAATGGTCCCAAATTCTGACAAGTGCTGTGTGGAAAAGTTAGTTTTAGAGTACAACTAGTGTAACTGGTTCAACTTTAGACAATTCTAGCCAATCAGAAGCAAGTAAAAAAGCCGAGATCTGAATTAATGTCTGACAAACAATTTAGATGTTATCAAGAGACTGTTGGAATTGAACATTGTGATTGACTGAGTTCAAGAATGAACTGATTGTGATCTCAACTAAATCTTGATTGGTTCTCATTTTGTTTTATTACAGTAGTTGCACTGTAATAAAACAAAAAAGCCTTTTTTTTTAAATGACTTCACTTTGGGTCCTTTTTGTCAAAAGTTAAAACTTTTTAAAGGTGCTTTATCACTTGATATGCTTTGATATTTTATCCAACTGAATATTAAAAGTGATTACTATTTCTTTCCTGCAGACTCAAGGATGAAAAAGAAGTGTGTTTCTTGATTGAAAGGCTTCAACGCTACCTGGAAAAGAAAGGTTCCCGAGAAGAGCTGTGTAGAGTATATCTTCTAAGAATAGAACACTTATATTACAAGGTATGGAAAAACTGCTAAACTTTGTTTTTTTGGTTCCAGTAATTTTCATTTGAAGTCAATTTTTGGTTTAAATTTCCTGAGATTTAAGATTTAGAGGCTATAAACTTCATGCAACAAAACTTATCTGGATAAGCTGTAGGATTTGAATCGTGGCTTTTCAAGTAGAAGTGAAGGGTGTTCAACATATCTCTAAGATTTTGAACCTCATATTTTATACTTATGTTCATAATTAGCGACTTGGACACCTCCAGACGTCTATATGTTTTCTGGTGTATAGGCTTTCTCCAAACAGCTTACTGTGGTCTGAGGTAGTAATTAGTTTGACTGACAATAACCAAAAATGAGCAACTCTAGACTAATCTGGGTTAGGTAATTATGAAAACAGGTATAAGAATTTAATGATTTATTGTTACTTGGAAGTATGTTTAAGTTATGTTTGCTTCAAGTATAGATGAGTAAACTTGAAAAAATCAGTTCTGCAGGCTGGGAATTAAACCTGTGATCCCTGTTTGCTGTTATGTTACATTTTCTTCTTTAGGGAAGAGTCATTTAATATGGCCAGGGGGGGCATGAAGATTTTTAGGGGGGCCTTAAATTTCTGAGAGATACAGAGGGGGCCTTTTTATTTTGGGGATGGCTAACTGAAATTTTTATTACCATGCTGGTGAATTTTTACACTAGACATTCAAGGTGGCAAAATTTGACAAGTTCAGAAATGGAGGGCTTTGAAAATTTCATATTCTAAAATTGAAAATCTCATGTCGTTCTCCTCATATTGAAGAAACTTTCCCTTAACAAACGGGGAACACAGATTCAATTTTCGGTCTGGAGAATTTTGATTTCTTCCAAGTTATTTACACTTGCAAAAGGAACAACAACTAAAGTTACAACAATGTTTGGAAAGAGTTTTTGCTTAATGGTTTGTTTTTAAAATGATGTAGATTGATGCAGACATGATAGCCAAACCCATGACAGAAACAGATAACAAAGAAACAGAAGAAGGCAAGGAAACTAACAAAGAAAAAGCAGATGAAAAAGAACCTAAAGAAGAACAAGAACCCAATGAAAATAGAAAATCTGAAGAGATGAAGAAAACAGAGAATTCTGCTGAGATCATGTCTTATCTTTGTAAATACATTTACTCCAAGGATACATCAGATCGCATCAGAACACGTGCAATGCTGTGTCATATATATCATCATGCACTTCATGATCGCTGGTATGAAGCAAGAGATTTAGTACTCATGTCTCATCTACAAGAAACAATCCAACATTCTGATATTCCAACACAGGTATGTCCTTTTACAGTGTGTTTCACATTACTTTTGACGGTTCTTGTGGATTCCCAAGTTTTATCCCAAGTTCTGAAGTTCTGTACTTCAAAATTTCATAATGAATTCATTTGCTAACTTTGAACTTACTTCCTGCACATATTTGGTAATTCAATAGAATCAATGTTTGATCTTGAGCTATAGCAATTGAAGATTCTGCAAAGGAACTTAAGGAATTGTTAGGGTTAGGAAAAATAATTACAAGTGTTGAAAAATAAAAATAAAAATAAAAATATTCAAACCTTGATTCAATAGAAATGGTGAATGTGCCTGA
The DNA here is from genome assembly GCA_024752375.1 of Entacmaea quadricolor. Taxonomy (NCBI): domain Eukaryota; kingdom Metazoa; phylum Cnidaria; class Anthozoa; order Actiniaria; family Actiniidae; genus Entacmaea; species Entacmaea quadricolor. The sequence goes on along the minus strand of JANTNT010036558.1, from coordinate 6,866 downwards.
GAAATAATTTTAAAGTTTGCCAATGACATTTGTTGTGAACTTCAGAAGTTAAACTTTGTAACTTGGGAATAAACTTTGGATGGCTCTTAATTTATATGAAACTCAATGTAATGAGATTTACATTTAATTATAAAATATCTAAGACACAGTGTACACCGTTATCTACAGTCAAGATGGAATGGTTGTTACTTGATTGTCAATATGTCAAAAGACAGAGAAATTCTCTAATTGCTTGAATACTTAACTGCTTTAAACTTTTATAATGAGCAGTATTTTAAAATTATTTCCCAGTATATAGTCTACAGTATATAGTCTACAGTATATAGTCTACAGTATATAGATGTATGTATCTTGATGATGATGATGATAATGATAATGATGATGATGTTTAACACTTAGATTAATGAATGAGTAACGGCAGAGTCATGGGTTAGGTGTGATTGGAAAAAGAATATGGCCTACAGACATTTTGTAGGTTTCTTTGTTGTAATAACAACAACAACAACAAAAACAACCAGTCTTTATTGAAGATGCCAAGATCACTAAAAGTGATTTCCGCAAGGGATTACCATAGGAAATTTAAAACTTTTTAGCTCTCATGTGCTGTTACAGTTCTTGTGTAAACACCAATTTCAAAAATCATTGTTGCAACCAAAACCAAAAAGCAACAAGTCAAGACCGCCGAGACCGTTGGTACTTTCAATTGTAATCAATTTATTGATGGTGCACACAAGTAACTGCATCGTATGTGATATTTGGCGTGTTTTGTAGAATAGAAATTATGCATGCTTCATGCAGTTTAGACTTGGAGAAAGAGCAATTTGGCTAATAAAGGTTTTAGGAATGGAAAAAGAGGAGGCAGGCTTCTATCTTAGAATTTAAAAAGAAGCATTGAACATTCAAATATTTTATCGCTCCTACCATGAATGGTCCGTCAACCATGTAGTTGCAAAGCATTTCTGAAGTCCAGCCAAATGAAAATGCATGATGAATAAATTAATTACAATTAAAAGTACCAATGTTCTTTACAGTCTTGGCTTGTTGCTTGAAGCTCTTGGTTGTGACAAGGATTTTTGAAATGGGTGTCAGTTTATAGACATGCAGCCATCTTGTCCATTATTACATTAGTTCTTATTTATCTTGAAGATTTTGTACAACCGTACAATGGTACAATTAGGATTGTGTGCCTTCAGACATGGGATGATAAAAGATGCTCACAATGCACTTCATGACATCCAGTCTAGCGGTAGAGCCAAGGAACTTCTTGCACAGGTAACCAATATGCAGGAATATATCAAGATGAATAATGAATAATGTTGGAACCAGCCAGTACCTTTGAAAAGTAGGCATCAAGTTGGCAAAAAAAAAAAAAAAAAAATCAGTACATTCTGTTTTTCTGAAAATAATCAGCCACATTGAATTTAGCCTTGTAAACGGCCACCCATATGGCTCAGTTGAACATCTGTCTGTTGTGTGGAAGGTTGTGTTTTGAATCCCAGCTGGACCAACACTCAGGGTCTTAAAATAACTCAGGAGAAAGTGCTGCCTTTGTAATAATATCTGCAAGTGGTTAGATGTTATCTTCTTGGATAAAGGGCTGTAAGTTAGATAACTCGATGGGTTAATTGCATTACCCTCGTTAAATAAAGTTTATTGTATTGTATTGTATTGTATTGTATTGTATTGTAAAGACTTTAAACTGTTTGCTCATTAAGCTTGACTTTATGTGGTCCCCATGTCATGGGCTTCAACCTCAATGCTAAACTAAACTAAAAAGTAGTGTTGTGAATTGCAGAATTACAATTATGTGGACTGATTAATTTATTTGTTAAATATTCTCTTATTAAGGGCTTGATGCAACAACGTCAATATGAACGTACTCCAGAACAAGAAAAGATAGAAAAACGAAGACAGGTAAAGTACTTTTATTGAATATTTATACTGAAACCTTACACACAACAGTAGCTCTTCTATTCAGCTTGTTTTTAGGTCATTCTGAAGTGTAGTGCTGTGATGCATGGGTCACTTAAACTATCCGAGGGAAGGACAGGGAGAGACACCTTCCTTCCAAAACCAATCAAACATAAAACACAGATTACAAAGTATAACTTACATTTAATCGATCAGAAAAGTAAAAAAAAAATTGTCTAAGAATTTATATACTAATGGAGAAATTAATTAACATCTACTTTAAAGTGTTCCAAATGTCTTATGATTGTTCAGTGTTCTTACTTAGTATCTTCTTTCGATTCTTTCACATAACTTTCTCTTGTCTCTTTCCCTTATCTCTAATTCATGTCTGACTTGACTTCTCTTTCTCTTATCTGCTTCTCTATTCTTGACCCACAAGGCTGTTTTTGCCTTGTTGAAATGAATGTCTTGTCTTCCAACTCACTTACATTCCTTCTTCCACTGCACTCGATCAACTCTGGCTTTTCTGTTCAATATATTTAAATAACAATATTTTTATATCTTGAAAATGAATAATTTTCCAGTACACGGCCTTAGAACAATATTCAATAACTATTATTTAAAACTCATCACCAGTAGATGAGCTTGGCGTTGGTGCTTAGGTGGGAGGTGTCCGCAAGCTCGAAATACAGCGGTTACCATGGCAACCCTGTCCCACCCCATACCCCCTAGCACCGTCACACTGACAAAGCAGTGGAAAACTTACCTATATCTACCTTGGAGGAGGGAGGGTGGGAAAACCAAATAGCGTAGTTATAGCGTGCCGAGCGTACAGATCAATAGCGTATCCAGCTAGCGTTAGCGTAATTGAATAGCATAATTAAGACGGTAAACACAACTCACTAATTGTGTGCTCAGATGAGCTTGTGTGACACACGTGCTGCGCGAGAGTAATTGCGTAACCACGAAACGGGGGTGAAGCCAATGTATACATAAGCTGGCGATGACCGAGGCTGCTAGTGCTGGTTTAACTCTGCTTGAATATATAATTTAATCACATGAAATACCAAATTGGAGATTACGTAACACACAAATAACTTAAAGGAATTAATAGAATGCAATTAACAAAACAATTGAAACAAAAAAACTACAATGTTGTTATTTTGTCACAAGTGCCCCCTGAAATTATGCAGGGGGGGCAACCAGATGCCTTTTGCTCAACAAAAGTAACCATTATTTCAATTTTTTTTTATAGCCATCAAAAACTTTTCGTCCACTTCTACCTAGAGGCAAACCACACCTTTAAATGACCTTGTTTAGCAAGAAACAAAGTGATATGTGTTGATATGTGTGGCTTTAATTTGTCTTTTTTAATTATTTCTTTAGGTTCCTTTTCACATTCATATCAACCTAGAGCTGTTAGAATGTGTGTACTTGACGTCAGCCATGTTAATAGAGGTGCCATATATGGCAGGTACTGCAGTAATCTTCACTAACATTTTAAACTCAATCCCAGGGGGGACTCTGACATACACATGTCATTACATACACATGTCATTACATACACATGTCATTACATACACATGTCATTACATACACACGTCATTACATACACATGTCATTACATACACATGTCATTACATACACATGTCATTACATACACATGGTGATCATGCTTGTCAGAAATTTTGAAAATGACCCCTAAAAAGGTACCTAATTTCTGTCCTGGTGGACATGACAACACAAGATTTTTAACCCTAAAAGGTACCAGCTAAATATTTTTTGCAGTTTTAATAGTATTAAAGACTCAATCTTTGAACTCCTTTTTGTAAAGTTGTTGTTGCTTTCATTTGTATCAGGTATCTTATTTACTAAAAGCACCCTAAAAAGTACCAGATCCTGGTTTTAGACACCTAAAAAGTATGACGAGCATCCCAGTCCTTGTCCAATGGGAGGCCCCCCCCCCCAGGATTTCAATTTCTGTTTTTGGTATCTTAGGGCTTAAAGTTGTTCAATCACATTCTCGTACCCAGACCCTACTCAGCATCGCAACAGTTTGTTTGCTCTTGGAAACCTTGAAATTTCCAATGACTTCATTGGCTGCTGAGTAACAAAGAACATGGTATTTTTAGAACACATGCTGAATGTTTATGGGTTACTATTCAGGCACCTGACCAACTTCAAAAGTTTGCTATTCCCTGTTGCATTGACAATAAAACTTCACTAAAGCTTCAATTTCTAAAGAATATGTAAGAGAATATTTGACGAGAAAAATCTTTTGTTTGTGATTGGGTTTTTGAGATAATTAAACTTTAATCAAGAGTATAATACCATTATAATTAATTTTTGAGAAACAAGCAAAGTTTCAAACTGATCAAATTGTTTCAAAATCTCACAAAGACACTATTTTTTACTCAGATCTGTTCATCAATGTATTCTCCAGTTATCAATTTTCTGAATATTTTAAGCAATCTTTATAGTATGCAGGGCCTGGCTCTTTGAATACCAACCTGTTCCTGAATGGTTCAACCTGCTAAAATAAAGTTTATCTTTACCTTTGATAAGATCAAACTGTATTGATACTGTGACCATTATATCACAAAACCAAAACAATCCACTAGGCTAGCTTAGGCAAGACTATCTGTGCATGTTCTGTGATGACAACAAGAGTTTCCCAGAGCCAACAATCTCTTTTGTAGTTGAGTATGATTTGGGCACCAGAATGATTCAATCATTGGTTGTTGGTAGATAAATATATACCTATGTTTTAAGCTTCCATGGTTTTATTTACTTGTCTAATCTTGTAGCACATGCACATGACCTCAGGAGACGTGTCATTAGCAAAAGTTTTCATTATCAACTGAGGCTGAGTGACAAACAAACGCTTGTTGGTAAGTTTAATTTTTTTGTGTACATTAGTATACAGTAACAAATAAATTACATTAGATCTGTCAGATGTTGCTCCTCTCCATGGAATCTGATTATTTAGCAATAAGTTCACCAAAGGCGAAGGGACTATTGGTGAATATTTACCCAGCTGAAGGCAAGTCACTAAACCTGTTTTCTGGTTATCACAGGTCCACCAGAGAGTATGCGTGAACATGTTGTTGCTGCCTCTAAAGCTATGATGACTGGTGATTGGAGGAAATGCAGGGATTACATACTGGCAGTAAGGGTATGTAGAAATCTAACATACATTTACTGGCAGTAGGGATGTGTAAAGTGAGTCAGTACATACTGGCAGTAAGGGTAGTAGAGCTGTAGTATAGGTCATACATGTACTAGCAGTAGGGATGTGTAAAGTGAGTCATTAGTACACACTGGCAGTAAAGGTAGTAGAGCTCAGTCTATAGGTCACAATTTTATATGTACTAGGTCTGAGCTGTTGTATAACTACAGGTTATTTGTGTCTTATAGGTGTGGAAGTTATTCAGCAGACCTGAACAAGCAAAAGAAATGCTATTAAGGTAATCCTACACAATTTTGTATTTAAAAAATATAATTTTCTTTTGTTTGTCAAATTTAAATGCATCTTTTCTTTGAAATAATGAAAAGAGTTACAAATTACTTCTGTATCCAAATATTTTCTAGTCTTATGTATTATCTTAACTACAATATTATGTCTTGAGTAGATTAGAAACATAAAAACATTGGAAAGTCATTTATAAGTTACAGTATATTGTGAGTGAAAATCAGTTGGCACTGTCACAACTGTTATGTCATAAGATGATTAAGACCTCATTTCTACGTAGCACAAAATGGCCAGGATGGCACAATTTGAGGGCTGCCAGCTAAAATTACACAGTATTATTTTCATCTAGGCCCTTTTTCTGTCTATTTCTTGTGAAAATTATTTTTACTCACCAACCATTTCACTACTTATCATTTCTTGTTATGAAAACACCAAAGTTAAAGTTCTTAGGTAAAGAAATGTGTATATCTGAATTTTAAGTTATGTTGTAAGAGATGGTTAAGCCACGGTTGGGTTTATTTTGCTGGGTGTATTTCATTACTCAGTGACATCTAACCATGTGGTATATTAAGTGTCTCCCTTCATGGTCTTTCAGCTCTTGTATTAAGAATGTTGTTATGACTTTTGAAGCACAACATGTATTTCCTTGAGAGTTGGTCTCATTAATTCAGTGTATGAGTCCTTAGTTAGGGAATATACACTATAAATATCAATCGATCAATCACATCATGAATTGATGGACACTAAATAAATAACAAAATGATTTTTAATCAGTGGGAATGTATGCTAGAGTGGTATTTATTCATTGTGATTGGCTAGTGTGCAATTGCTTGGTTTTTTGGGGGGGGTGGGGGGGGGGGGCAAAGCAGAAGTCATTTAAACGTTCCTGGTACCTTATGTTTCCCATTCATACGATATTGGGTCTTGATATTTTTGTTTTACAATAATGTTATCTATGCTAGTTATACAATGCTTTTGAGTGGAAAATACCACATGTCACTTATATTTTCTATGTGTACACAAGAGCCTTTGGGCAATTATTATTCCCACACCATGGAAAATACAATTGTGTAGATTGATTGACAAACTAAGAGTGCGGTGCATGATGGGAAGGAAGAGGGGAATACCGACGAATATGCAACAGTTTTTCTGCATTCTAATTGGCTGTATTTTTAATGGTGTAGGTTGAATTTATTTTGAGAATGGCTAAGTAAAAGAATTCTTTGTATTATTTAGGAAAATCCAAGAGGAGAGTTTAAGGACCTACCTGTTTACATACAACAGTGTGTATGACTCATTAAGGTAAACAAGTAGATTTTGGTTTATTTATTTTTGGCCTTTTGAAGCTTGCAAACACATGATTGTACTGGACTGCAAAAAAACATTCTTTGGTTTAAAAAAATTTGCACAAAATTCGTAGGACTGTCACCAAACCTAATTAAAAATACCATTTTATATCTTAAAGCGATCGCCGATCTTAAAA
>JANTNT010036447.1:0-12663 GCA_024752375.1 Entacmaea quadricolor | reverse complement strand
AATAAAAGTGGTGGTCATGTTGGATGATGTTCACTATAGGTGGTTTGCAATTATTCCTAAGGGAATAAAAGTGGTGGCCATGTTGGATGATGTTCACTATCGGGGCTTTACAATCATTTCCAAAGGGAATAACAAAGACAAGGCGTTAATGTTTTGGTGATATTTCAAAAAGAAGTTAAAAAGAAATTCAAGGCAAACAATATGCAACATAACTGCCACTCTTACTCTCTTAGCTGTGATCACAAACCACTACAATGAACCATAGTGCATATCTTTCGAGAATTGTTAAAAAAATTTTTTTTACTAGCTCGGAACGAATTTACATTACTTAAAAAATTGTTTTTGAACTGTTTGTTTTGTTTGACAAAATTTCTCGCTTCCAGACGAACGTCAATCAATTGAATAGCACTTTATCATGCTTGACCAATCACAGAAACTCAGTTTGATTAACGGTCGTCTACACTTCAGTTATATCTTAAGAGTTTTGTAATCTAAAGGGTCGCACTTCAGAGATGACAGTCAGTTTAAAATATGTCCTTTAATTCTCACCATAACGATGGCATATAGGTGAAGTACTGTGACGTCATCTCGTTTAACCGTTACTATGGATGGTATACGTATCCAGGCAAAATTAACCAAATTGCACGTGGTTTAGAATGGGAAATGCGTGAATGGTACGAAAATCATAGGAAGCCCGTTATGATAACAGAATATGGAGCTGAAGCGCTTGCTGGACTTCACAGGGTGAGAAACAAATCGGAATATCCTTTTAAACGATGGTGTAAAATTGCATAAGTTGTCTAAAATATACTTCTTAATTGCGTTTATGTAAATAGTCTGAAGGTCCAAGGCATGATCCGTGTCGCACCCCACAAGTATTGTAGAATTGTTTAGATTTACCATATTTTGCCTTAAACAAATTGTTTGTCTTAAGAATAGTTCTTATAAGCCATTTGATAGGGAGTCTACAAAACCTCTAACATTAATAAACTTTTGCCTATTTCTTCGTAGGATCCTTCTGTTATGTATACTGAAGAATATCAGGTAAGCAAAGTCTCGATTAGTAACTGTTAATACTTGGAAGGGAGCTTTACTGCAACCCTTCAGTCATAGAGACTGTCCGAGATCCTGTCAAACAACAATCTTTTAAATGCAGAAACTTGGTATGTTTTCAAAATCGAAGGTGCTGTTATGTCTTCTGAGTGACCATACCGTCGAGATTATTGGATCATCGCTATCAAAAACCAATCAGGCATTCAAATAGCTCTTACTATTATAGGAAATCGTACAATTTGAAGTACAATTCGTAATAGTGATGTTTTGAAAGTTCTCGTAATTGCACGAGCCTTTAGGCGAGCCTTTGAGCGAGTGCAATTTGAAATCTTTCAAAACATCACGAGAACCTATTAATTACTGGGCTGCCGAAATTACCTTTCGTGTCTCCGTCTTTCTTTTTCTGTCGTTGGTTTGACAAAATTCAAAACTTGTGAAAAACTTTATGACGTCGTCATCCCAAAGAAGCTTCAAATCAGAGTTTTACTATTGACAGCACACAGAGGTTCCAGTCAGTGAAACCTGATATCAATGTGTCACTTATGATACTTGTTAGTCGTTGTGGATGTCAATCAAGGTTCTCAGCCAATCAAATTGCAGAAATTTTAAAGGTTGTAGTATTATGCTATAAAGACATCTGCAATGTTGTTTCTGTTGTTTCAATATCTAACTGAGCTGTTGTGTGAACTTAGAATTCAACTTATTTGTAAGATAACTAATAATGACTCTTTAGTATAGATGATTTTAAGATTCGAGAAATTCGAAGACGTGAAATTATTTGGTACTTGTTTTCGAAATATTTCACAGTCAGTAACAAAGAATCAGGATATTGATTCTCCAAATGGGTTAGTCATAGTCTACTTAAGTAACTGCAAAGTCGTCTGCATCTACAAGACGAGAGGCAGCCCAGTGAACACCCGAGAGCGTCGTTACGAATTGTACGAAACGTACGATTTTTTGTTTATAGTACACTCAACAATTTTTTTAAAGGATAAAAATCTTAGATGGCGTACGTTCATATAAGTAATTTGTAAGTCAATCTGAGAAACTGATTGCATTAAAAAAATTCAAACAAAAACAAAAAAGGTGTTTTTAAAAATAATAGGAATTCCTAGGGAATATAATTAACGATTAATTGTACTGCTCTCATTCAACCAGAATCGAGTAATTTTGTTTAGTGTTATCAATCTTTTTATAATTCTGTAATTGTTCTATCAGGTGGAGGTGATGAAGCATTATTTTCCAGTCTTTGATGACTTGAGGTGGGAATTCCTTGTCGGAGAAATGATTTGGTCTTTTGCAGACTTTGCTACCCCTCAAAGTAAGTGGGCTCAAATACAAACATAGAAAAGACAATGGTAGTATTGAAGGTAAAGATGGTAAGAGAGGGGGAGGGGAGGGGAGGGAATTTCAAAAACAGAAAGGAAGCTGCCCAACTGTAGAGAGATGGATGCAAAAGAGACAATTTCCTTCCCAGATTCTGCGTTTCTTTTGGTGTCCGTCATAAAACAAAGGACTATGGGAGAATACAACTACCACCGTGTAGTGATTGGCTTATAGAACAATGAAAACATGTCAACAATAAAACGGAAACTAGAAAAAGTTTATTGTGGTCTTTGGGTTTCACCATAGGGCTTTTAAGTGATGATGTCACCAAAAATTATTTTTTTTACTAACCATTTCACAGAACACTAGTTAAAATATGGCTGACAGAAAATTTGGGATCATTTGAAAGCAGAACGGCTGAGATATGGGTCGCTGAATGTAAAATTATCCCCATACAAACTCTTTTAATTTTCCGAGCCAAAAGTATGAGACTTTGTATGGGGAATTCTGAGCTTCAAAATTCAGTATCTTGCTATTTAATGCTTCTAGCTCAATGAAATTTTGCCAGTATCCTAATAGCCTGTGTATGTGTATGTGTATGTGTGTGTGTGTTTGTGATTTTCAAAACTAAAAGATGAAATTTAAATATTTGAGACGTAACACTTTATATCCCTATAGTACTTCGTGTCTTGGCTGAGAACAAAAGCAAAGCAGGTTATGCGAACGCCAATACGGATAGGGCGGAAGCTTTTGTCAATTTTCTAATTAGTAACATACACTATATTTATTTAATATTTTTTTATATATTCAATTAAATTTTGTTCCCCAAAGCTATGAAACTTATCGGTGGAGAGAACAGGAAAGGTGTTCTAACCAGGCAAAGACAACCGAAGGCTTCTGCGCATGTGCTTCGAAGTCGTTACCAGTCCATAACACTTCAGCATTGTCACAGATGTACTGGGGACGAGTTGTTTGATTACCTTTTAAGGTATAAACTTACAAAACGTCATTCGCATAGTTTTGAGAAGTCGACTTCAAGATTTCCTGCTCTGATACGAGAAGAACGAGTAAACAAGACCGTTGATCGTAGATCAGTTTAACCTGGAGTGATATCAACTCGGTCGTACTGTCACGTCGAAGGAATATAGATAGATCAGACTGCCTGTAGATTCCACTACTATTTCAGGTCAATACGTCCCCTTTCAAGGAAGTTAAATATTATAATTCTGAATGGGAATAGTAACGCGTTTTGAATGGAAGATATGCTTTAAGACTGATTATAAAATAACTTCCAGAAATCCCGCGTTCTGATTGGCTGAAGAGTGTGTTTTTAAGAGAGTTTAAAATAGAAATTTTTGAGTTATTTTATAAAAGCAATTGGGATATTGGGAGAACACTCAAAAAAGTTTGAAAATCACTCGCCCCAAGGCTCGTGATTTTCAAACTTTTCTCGTGCTCTCCCAACATCCCAAGTGTTTTTATAAGAGTTTAAAACATGGAAAATGAATCTTATTGCTTAATTAAGACTGACAAGAAGCCACTTAAGTGCCAGTGAGCCATTTTAGTGTAATGTTAGGAAGCCATGCGAATTCAAAGGTACGGTAAACCGTTCGAATGCAATGGTACTTTAAGCCATTAGATTGCTACGGTAGCCATTTAAGTGTCATATTATGGCATGCGATTTTAGTGCCATGGTACGGTAAGCCATTAGATTGTTAAGATATTGTAAGTCATTTGAGCGTCATGATATGGTAAGCTTTTCGAGTGCCATGGTACGGTAAGCCATTTTAGTTTAACGCTGCGGTGAATCGTTCAGACAGACGGTATTTTAAGACTTACTCATACGAAATCCTCGAAATAATGCTTACAGTAATTAATATTATTCAAATAAATATTTTATTTAAAATTCATTACAAAGTAGAATTTAATAAAAAATTTCATAAATAAACCAAATCTTTAAGTTAAGTTTATCAAAAAAAAAAAAATAAATAAAATAAAATAAATAAATAAATAAAAATAAACATAAAAGTTTAAACAGCCTATGTTACGGCGCGGTTAGGAACGGGGGAGGGGAGGGGCACTGCGGTCCGTTTAAAAAATGGCGTTTTTTTGATAAAATCCACTAAGAACATGCACTAACACCACAGTGTACTCATACAACACCTTGTATGTTTATATCTCGCCTGCCAGGCCTTGGTAGTACAAGTATATAACATCACTGAAAATGATAGTATTGTTCATTTGGCAGGCCGTGCAAAGATAAAACACTTGACATTTGCAGCTGACAAAATATCACCACCATCGGTTGTAAGGAACATAATATTTCAACTCGGGCACTTAAAGGCCATACTTCACATTATTTCCACGTTGGATTGAGTACTCAACGAAACAAACAGAAAATCCAACTATCTTTCAAACGTATATGATACAAAACTGAAGAAAGTCTTAGCCGCATAATAGAGTCAACAAAGTACTATAGTTCACCTTTTAAAGCTCTTCGCGAACCAACTATAAGCCGAAAGTCTTCACTCCAGTAGGTCAGCTGGTGTCCAACCGGATTGTGCGCAGTTTGTGTTGATGAGCTAAGATACACGCTGCTTCATTGGCTCCCCCACAGTAATGTGACGACGAAAAAACTGTCAAAAGTTTACCGTTCTGTTGTACCTAACGAGGAAAATATGAGTTAAAAATGCTGCTGCTGCTGCTGATGATGATGCCGATGGTGGTGGTGGCGGTGGTGGCGAAGGCAGTGGTGGCGGCGGCGGTGCTGCTTGCGGTGGCGGTGGCGGCAGTGGTGGTGGTAGCGGCAGTGGTGGCGGCGGCGGCGGCGGCGGTGTAAAGGAGGTGTCCATGGATTGAGCCCGCGTGAAAAGTCTCGTATGTGTGTTTAGTTTTTTTTGATGCGCTTTTCTTTCTCTTGCTTTGAGGAATTTTCTCCAGGTTCTCCGGTTTTCCTCCTTCGTCAAAATCAACATGCGAGTTGAGCGTTGTGCTTATTTTTATGCAGTGGTGGTATGTGTAAATGACAATGATGATGATAAAGACGATAATGATAATCAGATTTACGTCACTCTAAACCACCTCTCTTAACTCGAGTATCTCACCTGAAAACCCGCCTGTTGTACCTCATGAGCTCTAATCACGTGTGTCAAATCATTTCTCGCTAAGAAGGCATCCAGGGCTCTAGAACTAAAACACATTTAACAAGCAAAGTCAAAAAAATTATGTTTCCTGATGCATGATAATAGGGTCAGTAAGTCAGGCTTTTTTCCTTCTATTTTCTAAATTACAGTCAGAATTAAAGAAAAATCGCAGTAAAATTTAAAAATCGCGGTCACAATGTTTAGATCGGCACCATCCTCGGGAACCCTGACCATTGCCTGCCGGAAGGGGAGGGGGCTGGGGATAGAGGAAAGGAGAAGAAAAGAAATACGTGTCGAAATACGTCTTTCTTCCGCTCTCGCCCCAGCCTCCTCCCCTTGCGGCTAACGACGCCCAGAGTACCCGAGGATGGATCGGTACGAAAAATGTGGGATGGTAGCCGGAACCGGAAACACTGCGCAAATTTTGTTTAATTAATCTCAATATTTACGATGCTCCAAAATACGGTAAAGTGTGCACCATATTCAAGCATAAAATAAAATAAAATAAAATAAAATAAAATAAAATAAAATAAAATAAAATAAATAAATAAATAAATAAATAAATAAATAAATAAATAAATAAATAAATAAATAAATAAATAAATAAATAAATACTGAGTCCATTTTTATAGAGGGTATAAACGTATTAACCACAATGAGTTATCTAACATACGACCCTCTGATTCTGGATCGAATTAGAATTTGAAAACGTTGATTTTTGTTTTGGCCATTTTGGCCACCACACTGAGTTAAAAGATGTGAAAGTGTTAACCAATGAACCAAGCTACTTTGAACGCGGAGTGAAGGAGGTCATTTATATTAAGGGTTTACAGCCCAGCCTTAACTACGATGGGGGCGCTACAAACTCCCTTATTCGTTCTCATGTACGAAATAAGTTCCCCAGGGATTCTCGATCTAAGTCTAATTAACATTCTTACTCTGACGAAGACTGAAGTAATCAGTCGAAAATTTAGGTAAGTAATTTTTCATGTGTTGTGAGCAAAGTTAAAAACATTAGTTTATACCAACACAGATGAATATTCACAAACGAATGTGCTGTACTTCTTATACCCCATTCACACTGGAGCTTAAACATGTTTTAATGTGGTTTAACTAAACAAAGTTTGAAATTCTTTTTGCAAACACTGTATTGCCGCCACTGGAGCAAAATGGAAAAAAATTGTTCTTCATCTCACACCAAATAAATTTTAATTGTTTGAACTGATTTATATTTAGATTCTCTCTCGTTATATGAGAATGAAAAATCTAGGTTAACTAAACACGTTATGGTGTGGATGGGGTATTAGATTTATTTGATATATTCAATACATTAATAATCCATTACCTAAAGGAATGTGCTGTTCCTCTTCTCTTGTTTGGCAAGAATCCTTCATTTTCTTCTAATTCCTTTTCTGTGTTCTGATTTTCATCTTGTAGTCTGGAAAAAAATAAAATGGTAATGAAAATATGCATAAAAATGAGGAAGGTGACAACGATGGCCTTGACAGATGTCAATCAAACTAGTTTCCACGATTGATACAATGTGTAAAAACATTTGAATGAGACGTTTTGGAAGGAATAACAACAGGCCCTTTGCAGGTAGCAATCATGTGATTGTAATAGTTCATAAAACACTTTCTTAAGTTGTTAAAAAATGCACAAAATTCGTAGTGCTGTCACCATATACCCAATTAAAAATACTATTTTATATCTTTAATGGATCGCCGATCTTAAAATCAAGCGTGCTTTAAAGTTTGTTTGCTCTCCAGTAGACGTAATTAATAGCTGCAAAGGGCCTATTGAGTTTACGCAAGTATAGAAAGAGGCTTGCAGAACTGTTTTTTTTGTATGTTCTTCTCTCCGAAAAAATGTTCGATGGGATCCCTGTGGTGATAGTTTGCATCAGTTTTAACAAATGTCGATCAGATTCAAAAAAGAAAATTATTGTGGAGTATCTTGGCTTGTGTGCTATATTATTATGCTCTTAGGGTTCTTGGAATAGAAAACGTTTCCATGTAATTACGTAGCTTGATAATAAACACTCAGGAAAAAATTGGAAGAAGTCTCGAGTTCGGTGTAAAAACGGCTTGGTTTTACACAACAGCTCTCGACTTCTCTCAAACTCCCCTCAGTTTATATCAGGCTATGTAAAAATTGAGAACATATTCTATTTGTCGAACCTATAATAGTTTAAATGGACTTAGAAATATCAACTCTGTAATAATTCTTTAAAAAGTTGAATGTACGTGATCTTTAGTCATTACATAGTCAAAACACAAATAGGCATTTGTTCTTTTGTTTGTTACAATGACTGATTCCCTTGGGCGATTTAATTAGCATTAAATAACGATATACAATACAACAGTTCTATCCCAAATTTTAGCTTAAAATAAAAGGTAATAATTATAGATTTCGTTGGTATTTTGTTTATGTCCGTGTTCACATTTTCCATTTCTAAGCAACAAATAATATTTGTATATTTGGAGTAAGTATAATCCGTTAACACTTGTAATCATTAGGCTTTATTTGAACACAAAGAGCATGAATATTCAAATTTTTCCTAACGGAATAATTGAAAAAAAAATCAGTACAATTCACTCAGCCGTGGTTTTGAACGCGGAAAATTACAATGGAAAAATAACGAGCTTTGAAATAACGAGTTCTCAATGAAATCATCTTGTGAAGTTAGATTTGGCTTTCACTTGAATGTTTAAACACGAACAAGTGTTGTTCCACCTGTTAACCTTGATTCTATCGTAATTTCTCGATCATCCAAAGGTTGTTATTCTACGCCTGATAAAGACGAAAGTTAAAAGATATAATACGAAATCAACAGGACAAGGAATCCATTCTCCGTAAAGATGAGTTGTATAGAATACTTGAAACTTCTAGTTCGACGAAGAGCAAAGGACATTTTCGAATCAGAAACAGTATTTCATCGCTGTTTGAGGTCCTTAGACGTCACTTTACTTGGCTTGGGTTCAATGCTTGGAGCTGGTTTATATATCGCTACAGGAGCAATCGCTCGGACCACAGCCGGACCTGCCATAGTTCTTTCTCTCCTCATCGCCGCTATACCTGTATCCATATGTTCTCTATGTTATGGAGAGTTTGGATCCCGTATATCTCGTACCGGGTCTTCCTATACCTACTCCTATTTCTCTTTAGGAGAAGTCTGGGCATTTTTGGTCGGTTGGAACTTGATTTTAGAAAACACGATTGCAGTTGCTCTACTTGGTCATGAGGTGAGCAGATTCGTAGATGTCATCTGTGGTGGCTACATCAATCGGTTCTTTACTGAAAACATTTCACACTGGAATGTCGATGGATTTCTACCTTACCCGGACTTTTTAGCATTTATTTTAGTAATAATCTTCACTATAGTTTCTGGTTTTGGAGCGAGACAAACGGCTTCATTCATACGTGTAGCAACACTGATCAATGTTTTAGTTATCTTATTTGTTGCTCTTGCTGGTATATATTATGTAGACACCAAAAACTGGTCAACAATTGATAAATTTGTGCCGTATGGTTTCCATGGTGTCATGGTTGGAGCAGCGAGTTCATATTTCGCTTACCTTGGATTTGATACTCTCAATACCGCAAGTGAAGAAGCTATTAATCCCAAATCAACGATTCCTTATGCTAATAATATCAGTACCTATGCTGGTGTGGTTGTCTATCTGGTTATTGCAGCAGTCTTGACTTTAATGATACCGTATAATGAACTATCGCCTAACACAGCCCTTCCTAATGCCTTTGCTTACGAAGAGTTCCGCCTTGGGAAATATTTTGTCGCAGTTGGAGGTATCTTCGCCATGACGACTTCTCTACTAACTTACCTCTTCTCTGGATCTCGTATAATGTACGCCATGGCGAACGATGGGCTTATTTTAGAGTTCTTTGGTAAAGTCCATAGCAAGACTCGAGCTCCGGTAAGAGCAGTTTGTGTATGTGGGCTAACAGCTGCTACAGTTGCCTTGTTTGTTGATATGACTAAACTAGTAGAAATGTTGTCGATTGGTACTCTTTTGGCATACACTATGGTTGCAATGGCGGTTATATTAGATCGATATCAGCCCCATACACTTGGAGAATCCCTGGATGACTTCTCTATTACCGTTCCTATTATCAAAAAAGATCAGCCAATGGATAGCAATGCTAATGACGATCAGAATAGCAAAACCTATGACGACAAACAAGAAATTGACTGTTTTCCAAATCTTTTTAAGCGTAAAGACAAAACTTCAAAATCCTATAAACCACAAGCTTCAGACAACACCAACAAGGAAACTTCAAAGACACCAACAGAACAAACCTACAGAATATCATGTACTGCTTGTGCCTGCCTGGTTGTCTCGGTATTTGGTTTCTGTCTGGCTATACCCAGTACCAACTTGGCTTTAAGGGTTGTATCGGGTCTGATGGGATGTCTAGCATGTGCATCGTTTGTTTTGTTGCTCTTGCAGCCTAAACGTGCACCCCACACAAGGTTCTCTGTACCATTGGTACCGACAGTTCCTTTGATTAGTATTGTTATAAATGAATATCTGATGACTAATGTATCACATCTAACGTGGGCAAGCTTCGCTGGATGGTCTTTCATTGGTAAGTATCGCCGCCGCCACCGCCGCTATCATCGCCGCCACCGTCGTTCAGTTTATACATGTAGCCTGTTTTCTCCTTGATATTTCTCAATTACTTTACGAGTTCAAATATCTTTAGCATTAGAAAGCATTTTTCATTTTTCAGTAAAAGAAGAAAGCATTTTTCAGATCATTTTTCAACTGTATTAATTATAATTTTTGTTCTCAGGATTCGCAATATACTTCATGTACGGTATTCGACACAGTAAAGAAAACTTCAACAACAACGAACAGCAATCCTTCCTTCTAAAGTACTCTCCACCATTTATATCAATGAGAAGTACAAACAAGTCTGTAAAAAGTAGTGATGACTGTAATCCAACGTCTAGCACTACTAGTAGTGATGATGATGTAGTGTCAACAATGTTCTTGACAAGTGACGATGATAAATCACCCGTCAAAGAACCCGGCAGCTGAGGATATAGATAGTACTTGAACAAGCAGACAGCATAAGGCCTTGGCAAAACAAGAACACATTGTGGCGGCAACATCACTTGTTGACTCGTTTTGCCACGAGCGAAACGTTATGGCGGACACAATTTGCCACGATGAGCAACATTGGTTTGGCCCCAGTAGCCTTGCATTGGGGGGGATTTAGAAAGGGTTTACCAGGGCCAAAACAACGGGTTTACCAGGACCAAAACAACGGGTTTACCAGGGCCAAAACAACGGGTTTACCAGGGCCAAAACAACGGTTTTTATCCTCATATTGAATCAACATCAGTCCTTTGTGAGATAAAAGCGAATAGGAATCTGTAGATATATTCGCTCAACAATATATTAATAAATACGTTAAGCATAGTTAAATTAGAAATAGATGCTTCTCGATAGAAATCATGTATTTTTTTATGAATAAATTATGAAATTAATATACAAAAAATAATTAGAATTAAATTAACCGAGCTTTCGAGCTACGCACTCATCATCAGGGTTAAAATGTGTAAATAGGGTTCATAACAACGTTGAAAAGAGCTAACAGGATGCGTGAGAGCTGAGTAAAACGTAGGCGTACAATAATAATGATTAAAGGTCCAAGGGAAGGCCATAATATATAGCAATTACCAACACACTAAAACGTTTTTTCCTCTTCATTTGTATTTCAAAGAAAATGATTGCCAACAAAGAATACAGACAATATTGCACTATTTGTGTGTCTTTTGCTGGGTTATCATGCTATGAATGTACCACAGGATACCATTTTATGACCTGAGGCGACGGAGCGGTTTCAAAACGGGGGAAGGGGGAGATACGACAACTAAAAAAATGTTTTGTGACGTCATCGCTTGAAGACAGCCTTGATTTTAACTCGAGTGATTTTCACTTGCGAGACCCAAAATTGAACTGGCGTTGGTCATTCGCCTGAAAGAACTTTTTGGCGATTGTGTATGTCTTATGGACTGCGCAATCATTATCTGAAGGGGGTTCTAAAATGAGTCCACTATGAGGAAATTTTTGGGACCTTTTTTGGCCAATAAAGATTTTTTTGTGCGCGAGCGAAGCAAGGCTTGTTTTATTCTCGATAGGTAAGATTTTCTTTTATTTAATGCGAGCGTTGCGAGCGCAAAATTTTTAACTATTTCAGCAAATACATTTGCATTATTAATTATTGCTCCCTTACTTCCATTAAATAATTTAGACCGGCATTTCCCCCACCTATTTTGTGCGTTACTTTAAGCCCCCCCTATTATGCAGTCCCTATAGCAGTGACAGTGCATTTTGTTACATAAGAAAAAGAGATGGAAGTTAGGTAGACTTTTTGAAATGCCCAAAAGGGGGGCTCAGTCCCCCACATTTCTAAAGTGGGGGGCTATAGACCCCCCCCAGCCCCCACGTCTCCGTCGCCTATGATACTATACTACTGAACACAAGATTTGTAACGAAATGTCATTAATATAACATGCCTATACCATACTACTGAACACAAGATGAGTAACTAAATGTCATTAATATAACATGCCTATACCATACTATTTAACACAAGATGAGTAACTAAATGTCATTAATATAACATGCTTGTATCATAGTTTTGAACAAAAGAGTAACAATATATCATTAATGATTATAACATAACCACAATATAACGCGTTCTCTGATCGGCTAATTAACCCAATCTCGTACCCAGAGCCCGCATAAGTTTCAGCCTGCGGCGAAGAACAAGGGCTCTGCCATAATCCAAACTGGAACAACAGATTTCTTGTGGATTTGGTTTTAGGGCGCATGCGTATTTCTCATTCCTCGAGATTGGATTGAATGAGAAATACGCATGCGTTTCTTACGTTTCTTTTGTGCTTAAAAACCTCCCGTTTGCATCCATGTCCACTAATAATAAAAATAGTGGGTTCTTATATAGCGCATTTCACAATGTCTCAATGCGCTTCACAGTTCAGTGTCGTCTGTGGAGGACTTTACGGACTGCAATACAAGGCGCCATTGGCAGCCGGGCAGCTTACAATCATGAGAAGATAATTAGTATGTTATGCCTCCAATTGGAATAG
>JANTNT010036336.1:0-11984 GCA_024752375.1 Entacmaea quadricolor | reverse complement strand
TAAATCAAGAAATAAATCAAGAAATAAATCAAGAAATAAATCAAGAAATAAATCAAGAAATAAATCAAGAAATAAATCAAGAAATAAATAAAACGAACTATTGGAACCATATAAATATCGAAATATATATGTCTTCTACATACAACCGCTGGCCCGTTTCCACAGAAAACCCAACTGACACAGGGTTCCTGCCGAATGAGCAGTGTTGTCAAATGACACTTTCGGGGAAAAAGAACAGGATGACGCACTTCATCAGGGAGCTCTGCACTTCCAAGACGACTTCCGACACGAAGCAGTCTATCTTGGTCTGTGAATTGGTCTAACGTGTAAATGGGAACTTGCCTTCTTCAACACGTTCTTCTTCTTCTTTTTAGAACTTCTGTCTGTTACACTGCTACATCCGCCTAGGCTACGCAAAGACTGGAGCTCGTCCTGGAAGTATTCACCATGAACACATCTGCACCTTCTCTGCTTGTTGTACGAGTGAAGGGGTCACTGAGATCGCTTGTGTTGGTCTTGAAACTTCTGTTTTCGTCTTATCATCAGTCTTGATTTCTCGTCTTTGAAACTTGGCCAACAATTGGAGACACAAAGGGATGGCTTTCTTTGCTTTAAACCATCATGATATGTGACTTAGTCTGCTCACATCTAAGTTGCCTTGTAGGTATTGTGTCTTTGTTAAGATGACTTTTCTTTTCTTTACCTCTGGGACTGCTTCGCTTAGCGGATGCTCATCTGGTTGCTCAATTTCAAAGGGGCCGTCGTCCCATATGAACATTGTCCATAGCTTTTAACACTTGCGTCACTGAAGTGATGGACTTCAACAACCTTTATTGCTTCAAAGCTGACTGTCTTTAAACATCTTGGCACTTTTAGTTTAGTTTCTTCAGATCGCCATTTTTCCCACGAAGGTCGCAAAGAGTCTGGAACGGGACTGTCTCAAATCTAGCTTGTCTCTGCACATCTGTTGGAGGACCTGTTTTCCTTTCAGGGTCACTGGTGCTACATACCCACTCGGATCATAGATGAAACTCACTGTAGACAAAACACCACGACAGGTGAATTGTTCATCTTTTAATTCGATACGAAACTGAAAGCTATCACCTTCGATGCACCATACTACATCCAATGCATGTTCGAGAGGCAAAGGGTCGACTTTCGAGTCGATTTTTCTAATGTTCTTTGGAACGATCGTCCATGGGAATTGCTTGAAGGACTTCCTTACTGGTGTTTGTAATATTGTGCAGGCACAAACCAGCTTTGGCACATAGTGCTTTATTAGATTCAATCAGCTTGATGCCTTCTGGTACTGTTTTGGTAGACTTTAGACAATCATCTCGTATTAGTGTTGCTGCGTCAGTCCCAAACTCTTTCTCCCCGTTATCTGCTGCTCTCTTTAGGCCAAAATTAGCACAGCAAGGGGAACTGGCTGCACTCGATGACAATTTTCTCCTGGTCTCCGTCTTCCCACTACAGGAACCTTAGTGGGTCTCTGTGTTGTTCAGACACATAAAACTGGTGGAACATACCCTTAACATCTATCATGAATGCGATCCTTTCTTCTAGAAAATGACACAGCTCGCCCAGTAGACCGTCCAACAGATCTGGGTCTTGCCGCCATTGTAGCAAGCAGAGCAGTCAAAAACTACCCTGATTTGACCAGGCTTCCTTGGATGATACACGACCGTATGTGGGACATAGTTGACTTTACCATCTCGAACATTAAGACGATCTTGGGGAACTGCCTCTGCACACGAAATGATGACATCCTTCATAAATACTTTTTAGTCCTCCAAAAACTTTGGGTTTTTCTTGAATCTTGACTGAAGTTGTCCCCATCTCTTCTCTGCCATAGGACGGTCGTACTGGAGACTGATGCTATCTGTCTTGAGGGGCAAAAGCATTTGGTAGTGAAACGTTATCCAGCTTGCAGATCCCGTCTTCCAGCAGTCGTAGGAATCTTTTTTCTTCAACCAGTTGGGGCTCTTTCTTTGTACTTGTTTTTTGAAAGTCAGCCTCCAACACTTTCAATACATCAGGTGCAAGGACTTCCTTTGCCTTTGTAGGTACTACAAACTGACAGCGCATCTGAGAGATCTTATTGCATGCCTTGCTTCGGGTTTCGTTTTTGGACTTGCAGACTCTATCTATGATGCCCCAACCAAGCAAGGTCTTCTGGCCGTAGGGTTCTTCTTCACCTCCTGCACATATCTCTCAAGGTCGAATGGCTCTTGGGCAGTTGCTTCCTATGAGTAGAGATGTATCAGCGTTTGATTGATAAGCAATGAGCTTTTCAGCGATTTTTTCAAGGTGTATCAATTCTAGTGCAACTTCAGGTTTAGTAATCTGTGAGGGATCAGCTGGCATGTTATCCCGAGAGTACAGGGTAGACAACATGGCGATATGCTCCTTGTGGTAGTCGAGAACTTCGACACCACTTATTCGGTTGGTTTCAACAGATACATTGGAATCCTGCATTGTCTTCAGACGTAGGGTTGTAGCAGAACCTTCGAGATTGAGTTGGTAACACAGACTTTAAGATATGAAACTCACATTGGACTGGCCATCGAGCCCTGCATACTGAAGAATCTCTTGAGATGGGTCCCCTTCTGGCCGTACCCACACTGAAACAATCATACTGTTTTCAGTGCTTTACTGATGCTTAATGCTACACATTCTAGTACATTTGGTGTTAGCATTCACTTCCTGATGCAGACAAGTCAGATGGGATCCGCCACATTGCCTGCATGCTGACATGTTTTTACAGTTCTTGATTTGATGAGGTTGCTTAGGGCACAACCTAAACACAGACTCGGAGTTGCTGTGATCGTCCGGGTGAGTGTAGTCTTGCGAAAGACTGTTGTTGGTGGAGACTGTACTCTGAAGATGACTTCCGCTCAGGTTGTCCAAACGTCAGTCTCCACCAACAACAGTCTTTCTCAAGACTACACTCACCCGGACGATCACAGCAACTCCGAATCTACTACTCCTGGGTTCAAGCCATTTACTCCTAAACACAGACTCTTTCTGAAGAATAAGTTCTTGCTAAACAAATGACTTTGCAATTATCGAGCTGGTGTTCCTTGTCACAGTACAAACAAGACCTTTGATCTACTCGCTGAGCAGAATCTTTCTTGCTGTACCTCTCAGACTTGATCAACTTGTTCTGTTGATTCTCTCTTAGAGTGTTGTTTGTCTGACACCGAAGTGACTAAAGCTTTGGCGCCGGGGCTT
Organism: Entacmaea quadricolor; assembly: GCA_024752375.1. Taxonomy (NCBI): domain Eukaryota; kingdom Metazoa; phylum Cnidaria; class Anthozoa; order Actiniaria; family Actiniidae; genus Entacmaea; species Entacmaea quadricolor. The sequence continues at coordinate 8,750 of JANTNT010036336.1, read as the reverse complement.
CTTACCATCTTAGGTTTACTTGTCACCTTTGACAGATCATCTAGCTCCGGTATATTGGTCTTGTCAGCGGCTTCTCTAACGAAATTTGCAAAATTTAAAAAGTCTGGGTAGCTCGATTCGGTGTTTTTAACTCTCCAGGCTGTTATCACATCTCGCCACTTGCTCTCAATGTGACAAGGCAGTTTAGCGATAAGCTTGACGTTTTCTTTGGCGAAGTCTAGGATAGAACTCTTTACCTTCGTATGTAAATTGCCCATTTCAAACCATGTGATATAAACATCATGTTCTCTGGAGAATTGTTCCTTTATCTTTCTGAAAACATTTGAAAGAAAAGATTCCCCAGAGAACACAATGTTTACATCACGTGGTTTGTAATGGGCAATTTATATACGAAGGTAAAGAGGTCTATTGCGAGACTTTGAATATTTCTTCTGGCTGCAACAACTTTGTCGAGAAAATCTGAGAACTCTATCAGACCAGCCAAGTCTCTTGGGTTTACCTTTGGCCACTTGTCGATTTTGGTTAAAAAATGCTGAACTTACAACATTTGGATTACCATACCTCTCATGGAGCACCGATTTTGCATCCTCCGTGCCAATTAGCAAGTAATGTTCCACACCTTGCTTGTGGCCTCCAGAGACATATTGGTTTAGAAGATTCAATTTCGTATCTGAATCCCATTCTCTTCAACCGATGACAGCCTTGAAGGCACTGTACCAAACTGGGTACTGTAGTGGGTCACCGCTGAAAGTGGCAACTATCACCTTGACACTTGATGGGGAGGTACTGGTTTTCTTGCATGGTCTTATACTTGTTACGAGTTTATCGTTAGTCTCTACTAGTTTGCTCATACATTTTTTCTAGAGAAACAGATACCCTTTGCCACTCTGAATCAGAGGGCGAGCCTTGATGTTCAGGAAAGACTTGTTCATGATCAACAAGAGTTGTAAACAAATTTGTTTTTCCCTTGAGTCATATAATTTCAGTTTTTTTCAAGATCGCGTTACTGGATTACCTTCAAATTTTTCAATCAAGTAATAAGGACACGCACGTGGTAACAGAATGAGTGATGTTTTCTGTAAATGGATACCCCAGAAATAGCAATTTTGGCTCAGGAAATCCATTCTTCAGTTTTCACATAAAATATACTCTTAATTTAAATATCCTCGAATATCTCCAAATTCGTCTTATAGATTTTAATGAAACTGCGCCCAGAGGAAGACAAACACTCAAGGTATAGGTAGGATAAAGCATTTCCCTAGAGAATGTGGTTGAGGGCTAAGTTTTGATTTAAAGTGAAAACAGGTGTAACGTCATTACCGCGTGATATGGAGTCCGATCTCCTTGGAAGAAATATCATATTGTAGTTTAGTCTATATGTAACATATGTGTTACTGTGGATCTGACATCGGAGTCAATCTGTTTTGGCACGAGAGGTTCGAAGTTTGAAGGTGGTCATGCAAAATTATTAGGTCGAGCAACCTTAAATCACATGTTGAGTGGGCAATCACGAAACATGCTTGTAGTGAGGAACTTGTAGTTTATGTTTTTTGCTCCCACAATATATTCTTCGCTCTACTTCCATGTATTGAGCATTGTTTTAGGAAAATCAAATTTTGCACTTGGGATTTCATCTGTTATTTCATAAACTATTTAAGGTGTTTCCCTACAGTTTCTAGACTGCCATGCCGATATTTTTTGATTGGCCTATTCGCTAACTTCTTCTAGCTCAATTGGACTAAGACTCATGCCTTTATATAAGATTCACACATTCTGTGTGTTTGAATTCGAATTATTCAAGAAAATATGATTTTTTTTCTTCAAAATGATGTGTTGAAAGAAATCGCTCAGTATTGTATATAGTGAGCTTATAAAATTATTGGGGATTCTGTTGAGGTTATCCTCTACAAGTTCGTTTATTCGTGTCATTCCGTGTAGTGTAGTCCTTTGTGCCATTCCGCGTCCGTAATTTACCAACCGACTAACCTTGTGCGCCGTTTTGTTTTGTACATGTGCTTTTGATATCGTCGTGTGTTTTTGTGTGGCTAACAGCCCTCATCAATTGGTGAGTTTAAGTTCTTTATATATTTTTATGCTGTAATTTTACTTGTGTGTTTGTATTTCTTTAATTACGTAATTAACTTTGATTTGTATTGTTACGAAGCATAATTTTATAACGTTTTAAAGCACCGGTTAAATATTTATCTAGATTTGGTTAATTATTAGTTAATTAGTCGAACGTCCAAGAAAATGGTTAAAGCTAAAACAATAATCTTAAGAACTTTTCTAATTATAAAAACCTTGAGACTAATCCTTATGACAATAGTAACTCGGGACTAATTCCTCTTACTATAGTCTGTACCTGACAAAACAATGCGCTATAACAAAGCGATTCCGTTTACAAGTGTCTCACGGGAGTCAACAAAGCTAGTTCGCGCATTGTTTAGTTTTGGACTCGTTATCGTGTAATCGTAGCTAAAAGATGATCTTTTGTAGTTTAGTTTGGTTTACGTTGTAAACGCAGTTGCCACAGACGCTGAAATAGGGGTTGTTCTTGAATAATATCTTCATGTTTTAACTTAATATATGCTTTGTTTACGATATGTTTACTAGTTCAAGAATTTAGACTCAATAATTCTTACCACCAGCTGAGTTAAACTTAGATTTCTTTTGAGTAAATCAAGAACAATTAGCTACTCTTGTACTCGGTAGGTAATATTTCTATGTACTTTATTAGAAAGATGTACAAAATCTCGAGTTTGTTCTTGCATAGTTACCGCTTGGGTACAACCTGGGGGGCGCACACCATGCTGGTTGTTTTGCTTAAACTGTGTAAGAGTAGCAGCTGTCCTTCAAAGTTGTAGACTCCACCCTTATGGTATATAAGGACAGTCGCCACGCTTGTTCAGTATGTTAGTCGGTCATGAACAAGTACATAAAAATGCATGATACTACGACTTAACCAGGTATGAGTGCGCTTTCTTGTATCGTACTAGCTAAGCTAAGTGAGTTAAGTTGTGACAATCTAGAATGAATTGACTACTATATATACATATATATATATACATATATATATATATACTATTTATTGCTACATATTTATTTTACCGCGTGTTATAGTTGTACTTCATGATTCTTGCTAGTTAAATGGTTATTTATTAAGTTTAGTGTGATACAATTAAATGGTTTTAAATTCATTACATGGTTAGTGTGATTGAGCGCTTTAACTCAACGGACTCGCGCTGTCGCGGTACAAATAGTGCCGTCACAGTATGTATTTAATCGTAGGGTTTTACTCTCTGTATCTCCGTATCTGTGTGTGAAACCAATTGATTATTGAGAAGATGAAAGTGAATAAATAAGATGTTTAAATAGTGTCAGTTACCGTGCTTACACCTTATTAGCTAGCTACCTTGAGTGTTTCAGTGGCTGTCTCCTTCGTATAAAGGAGAACGAATTTTTTTATAAGATTATGCATTTGTAACTAAGCACTTGTTTGTGAGATTTGAGCGTTTTCCTAAATTTCTTTAAAACGGCTTGAACGATTTTTGTAACAAGCTCAGCCTGTATTTATAATTATATCAGCACCGATTATATCAACTTTGAATTTTAGTTGATTCCATTTAACAAAGCTATAATTTAAATGATAGAGTTGGACGATGAACGAGGAAGTAAATTGAGTTGCATTTATCAAAGTCGAAAAATTTTGCAGATCATCATGCTCCGTGACTTGAAGTGAAACTTTTTTTTTTTTTTTATTGGAATCTAAACAGGGTCCAGCTGTCCGATAAAAGATGGGCACAAAAGATTATTGTTGAAAATGTAAGACAAGTAAGAAAGTCCTGGATTGAATACTAATAGATTTTTGTCGATTCCCATAGTGAAATCCGAAGAGTTAGAAACAAAAAGGAAAACATATGTGTTGGTGTGTGTCGCGCCGCGTGTCCGGAAAAAAAACAAAGACGGGGGGGGGGGGGGTGAGGGCCGCTTAGCTAAACATCAAAACGCCTTGTAATTGGTCAGTTCGTGCGTGTACCGAACAGCTGGTTGTGAGTTCCCGTTTTATTTATTAATTAATTGATAAATAAGAAGTGAATAAATAAGTGAATGAATAAATAAAACGAAAACACCCTATACTATGTCTTCAAAATTCCCTACATTAACGACGAACTAAACTCAAATGTTAAACAAATGTTCAAAAAAGATCTTCTAGTCCGTATTACAATAACCCTCCCCATAACCCTCCGCCAAGTCCGTAAAGCCAAGACAGAAACGTATTAATGCACCAGAAATGAATGTTTTACGGCTAACAGCAATCTTTGTCTAACCAAAAACAATGTTTACGAGATCACATGCAAGAAATGCAAAGACACTTACATCGGTAGCTGCATCTGGCCTATACATGACAGAATAAAAGAACAACTTAATTCCAACTTAATTCTTCATTTTATAAACATTTAACCCACTGTTCAAATAGACTAGGCAAGAAATTTTCCATTAACATACTAGACAGAAACAACGATTCCGTTAATATAAGATTATTTGAAGCTTCTCACATTCGCAGTAAGAAACCCAAAATAAACTCGTGCGACGAATGTAGCGAGCTAAAAAAACTTCTATGTTAAGAACTTTTATTGTTTATTTAGTTCTTTGTACATACATTCCATATTACATCTATTGTTTCATATATTCCATTTCACATCTATTGTTCCATACACTATATTAGTATCCTTTTGTGTATATGTAAATTTCATACTCCCGATGATGTCGGCGTCCGACGAAAGCTTGAGTTTTTAAAAGTTTTTTTTTTTACAGTAGTGTGTGGCCTTATAACTTAAATTCTTTTACATTCAAATAGCTAGATTTATACAAAAATAGCATGCTTGTTTTCCATGCCACAACAAACAATGCTACGCTTCTTGTTTGAACTGCTATTGCCTATGTATTTATTAATTTTTCAAAATTTGTATCGATTCATTTTTGTGCAGGTCAAATCTATACAATCATTTACTTCTCTATAACTTGTGTATCGATAAATGCCATTGTCATCCTGATAATACTCATATGACTAATACTCGAAAAGAAACGTTTTAAGGGTAAGAATTTCTATTTAAAATGTTTCTAAAATGTTTAAGGCGATTAATTCTTAATATTCTTTAATATAAATATACTTAAATATAACATAAATGTGATCAAAAATGTTCTTCATGGGCCTTACCATGCCCGCCAAAAGAAAATATCATCTTAAGGTGACTGCATAATATTGAACGTTCAATGCGCGCCCACGAGTTCGCTCGCGCACGAATACCGCTGCGTTTCGATGACGACGTTTGTATTTTTTTTTTAATAAGGGACCATTATTGGTGTTTTCAACTCCAAGAAGGAAAATTTTTAACGGGACTCTTTTTTAATATCCGACTATGTTATATCAGATGTTAAAATAAATCAAAAACTCCATGGAAAAGTTGATTTTGTAGAACTTTTTTCTTCGGATGATGAGGCTTTTTGAAAGCACGGAAAGAAAAAAGACAAATCAAGGTATTTCTTGTCTTTTTATTAAAGGTGTAAATAAAGTAGAATGATTCACTTGTCGGCATTTGTGCGAAACTTGTCTGCAAAAAAGTACTTTTTTTTCTGTTTACGTCTGGTGGCGCAATTCATGCTTCAAAAAGCTGCGCGAAGGTCTCTACGAAATGCTGATTACCTCGATTATCTCGGGACTTCCTATTTTTCTTTTCATATTTGGAATCAGCATTAAATTTGACTTCAACAAATGGTTGTTTTAAAAATAGTGTAAATCAATTTCCATACCTAGGCAGTCACCTTAATGTCATTTATATTACCTGTTTCTGTATTTGATCAGGCCTTTACTTAAACTTAAGCAATCCATCTCTTTTTATCGGACTTTTTGTATTGTAAAATTTTGAAGTAGCTAAATTAGATATTTACACTTTTTGACGTAAGAAAGTGACGCGTAGCTTCGGAAAAATCAGCTAACAGGACATTTTCATGATGGCGCTATATACTACAACTCCCAGAATGCTTTGCCAACTTTCTTTGGTAAACTAAGCGTCAAATTTTCTGCTTTTCTAAAGGGGGAACAAAAATTTGAATAAGAGTTAATATTTCTTAAAGCTCTCTAGCAGTTGTGCAGATGTCTTATTTGCATTGAACATTAGAACCATTCAATACCAAAATGCGTGCGCATGCCATGTTTACGTCACTGGGGAATAGATATCATATAATGCCCCCGGTCTGTTTTCCTGACTTTCCAATTGTCTTCTGATAAACATTGAAACCCAATTCAACCCAACCAACAACCCAACCCAACCACCAATCTGCAGCTATCAGCCACACAGACAGACAGACAGAAAGACAGACAGACAGACATAAACAAAAGAACACACAAAAACAGAAACACAAAGAAACAAACACAAACATAAACAAACACTTAAACAAAGAAAAACAAACCCAAAAAAACACACACACACACATACAATCACACACAAACAAACACAAACACAAACAAACAAAAACAAACGCAAACAAATAAACACAAACAAAGACAAACAAGCCACACAAACCATACACAGACAACACAAACCACGCACAAAACACAAACACACAAACAAAAAACAAACACAAAACCACAAACCAACAAAAAAAAAAAAAAAAAAAAAGAAACACAAAAACACAAACCACAAACAAACACAAAACACAAAAACCAAAAATAATAATAATAATAATAATAATAATAATAATAATAAAACAAAAAAAAGCAACAACAAAGCAGCAACAATAAAACAAACAAACAAACAAACAAACAAACAACAAAACAACCAAAGCAAACAAACAAATAACCAAAACAAACAACCAAACAAAAAAAGAAGCAAACAAAAGAACAAACAAGAAAGCAAAACAAAACAAACAGACAGACAAAAAAACAAACAAATAAAACAAATACTGACAAACAAACAAATTAAAACCAATCAACAAACACAAACAGTTACAAACAAAAACCAAAAAACAAACAGACAAAAACAAGTAAAAACCAAAAACCAAACACAAAGCAAAACCAAAAAACAAGCAAACACACATTAAAAGCAAAAAAAAAAAAAAAAAAAAAAAAAAATCAAAAAAAAACAAGCAAAAAAGAACCAAAACAAAAAACAAAAACAAAAAAAAAAACAAACACAAAAAAACACAAAAATAAATCATAAATCAAAAAATTACAACAACGACAATGCTTTGCCAGCTTTCTTTTTTTTTAGTTAGCGTCAACTATATTGTTTTTATGAAAAGGGAACAAAGATTTAAATAAGAAGTAATATTTCTTAAAGCAATCTTGTAGTTGTATCAAATGACGCAATTGTGCAAATGTCCTATTTGCATTGAACATTAGAACCAGTCATTACTAGAATGCGCGCGCATGATATATTTCCATCACTGGGGCATAAATATCTCATATTGCCCTCGATCTGTTTATATGACTTTCCAATTGTCTTCTAATAAACAAAGAAATTGTGAGTGATTTATGCCATCTAAATCTTTTAAAATTTTGGGATTAAATGATATAAACATACAAGAGATATTCGCTTTGACATATTGCGCGTTAGCGCTAGAGAGTATATTTTAATCGAGAAGAAACTGCAAATCTATTGTCGAAAAATTACTAAAATAATTTTACAATTTTACCGATATATCTTTTGGTATTAACTTCTTGGTACCAGTATGAGATTTTTGAAACTATTATAAGGTTTTCATACAAGTATCAAAATTTTCATACGAAAATCAAAACACATACATGTATCCTTCGATTGCAACAAAAACAAAAACACACATAAACAAAACAAAAACATAAAACAAACAAACAAAGGTCAAAACAAAACAAAAACAAACAAACAAACAAAACAACAAAACAAAACAAAAACAAAACAAAAAAAACAAAAAAACAAAAAAACAAAAAAAAACAAAAAAAACAAAAACAAACAAAACCAAAATACAAACCAAAACTAAAAAAAAGCATACAATAAACAAAACAAAAATAAAATAAAAACAAAACAAAACAAAAAATAATAAATAAATAAATAAATAAATAAATAAATAAATAAAAACAAACACAAACCAAAACCAAAAAAAGAAAAAGAAAAGCAAACAAAACAAAGAAACAAAGAAACAAAGAAAAACAAACATGAACCAAAATGAAAATAAAATAAACCAAAACTAAAACAAAGAAAAAGCGAAAAAACAAACCAAAACCAAAAATAAAAATAAAAATAAAATAACAAAACTTAAAATACAAAACAAAAACGAAAATAACAAACCCACAAACACGCAAAAACACAAAAACACAATACAAAAACCGATACAAAAACAAAACACAAAAACACAAAAAAATTAGAACAAACACACAAACAAACAAAACAAAAATAAACAAAACAAAACAAAGCTATAAAACAAACAAAAACAAACAAACAGTGGCATAAACAAAAACAAAACAAAACAAAACAAAACAAAGTAAAATAAAATAAATAAATAAAAAATAAATAAAAACCAAAAACCCTTTAAAAACAAGCACAAATTAAAACTAAGAACAAAAACTAAAGCAATACAAAAAATAACAAAACAAAACAGAAGAACAAGAACAAGAACAAGAACAAAAACAAAACAAAGCAAAACAAAACAAAACAAAACAAAACAAAACAAAACAAAACAAAACAAAACAAACAAAACAAAACAAAACAAAACAA
>JANTNT010036225.1:0-12664 GCA_024752375.1 Entacmaea quadricolor | reverse complement strand
TACATTGTACTGTACCCATGACCTCTTTTAGCATCCTGTACAGTTTATAACTACAAGGATTAATAAATATGTATGTAAATATGTATGTATGTAGACAGACAGACAGACAGAAAATAAAAGCCCAAACATATTTACCATCGGTTCAAAGGACAAGTCGCGAGAATTTCCTATGTTTTCGTTGTTAAGCTTTGGAAACGTTGCCAAAAGGTACTCTCTTTTTTCCTTGCTGCCGACAGTAGTGTACACCTGACATCCCATAGTCAAACAAATAGAGATAGCAGCCTGACCAACACCTCCTGAACCCGAGTGAATAAGCACTGACTGCCCTTGACGAAGATTACCACGGACAATCAAAGCGTAGTACGCGGTGGAGTAAACCACGGGTACTGTGGCTGCCTCCAACAGACTCCAATTGTCAGGAACCTGCCATGTAAATCTTTGGTCTGCTAATACCGTTGTTGCCAAAGCTTGTGCTGGAAGCAGCCCCATGATGCGTTTGCCACTGTGGTTTCTACCAGAGAATTCCATCCCGAGAATGCAGTCTTGTTGAGCAAGATCCCCTGGCAGAGCATCAGGTGGAAGTTTACCTGTTGCCAGCATGATGTCACGAAAGTTCAACGAGGCGTAGTTTACTGAGCAAAGTTCCGTGTTACCTTGCTTACCGGGTGCATACTTCATGTGTGATGCAATCCAGCGAAGGGAAGATAAATCACCACGAGTCAAAACATTGACATACGCATGCTCGGTCTCTTCACTCGTCATTCTCTCACCTCCCATGGGCAAGTGACGGTAACAGCCAAGTTTTCCATGGTTATATATATTCATCACTAAATCCAGTTCACGGAGTTCCTGACTGCTCTTCATTAGGTCCTCTCCACTATTTGACGCATCAAAGAGGCAGCGAATTCTTTCCCCACAAGGTTCTTGTCGGAGGCAGTTTGTCATCCCGATAATTCCAGAATGAGAAGGGTTCTGTGCACGTAACCAGATTGTCGAGCCATTGCCTGTGTTAAACATACTCTTGAGGTCTGGTACCCAAGCAAATGAATCGTCGATATCAATCACCGATGGTTCCTTTTCAATGGTTTCTCGCAGCAGACGATATAAGATAAGACTGGAATTTCCCATGGTTTGCTTCATTGAGGCGATACCAAAACCAGCTTGTTCTACCAGGTTTTTCAGTTGATTTCTTGCAACAGGTAAAGACTGGTGAAGGAGAAGAAACCCTTGAGGACACAATATGGATTTTATGTTATCTAGAACTTGAGCGACGTTTTCAGCATGTTGAGAGAAATCGGAAGAAATGACCAGATCAACTTTTCCAACACTTCCTGGTGGTTTGTTCACTGGATTCCATGTACAGACCTCAATGCCTTTCTCGGTTGCAGATTTCTCAATCTTTGACAAGAGGTCCTGTGTCTTGTCAGTCGCTTTGTAGTCGAGATGCATCAATGGATGAAGATCGATTAGTGGTACTACGTGTGAATACACTTGGTTTTCCGCTGCACCGAGTTCGCAAATGGTGAGGTTTGTAGTTTTGGTATTTTCGATAACAATATCTAACATAACTTTAAGCATTGGACCGTGGCCCAAGACATCGTGAAATTCGATTTCCATTTTTGGAGAGGTGGTGTTGAAGGGCTCGTTGTCTATGTATGGAACAAATGTAAACTCCTCAAGAACGGCTGATTGTCCGTCTTGTCGTTTTGGTGCAACAGATGCATGAAGCCCTTTAAGGAAAAAATGTGCATATCAGTAGAAAAAATAAAAGAATATGACAACAATAAATACAACGTGAAAAGACAACAACAACAAATGAAAGCTACAATAGCAACAACAAATGACAACTACAACAAGAAAATGACAACAAAGATGATGACAATAACACCATACTCCAAAGTTAACACATATGCGATTCATTTAATTCTAAATCGAATAAACCTTAGTTTTACTACATATATTTTTCAGAATCGATCTAAATTGAATATCGAAATGGTGCACTTATAGGGAAAAAATATATCTTTTCTATAGACCCTGAGAAAAACGATAGCATTTTTTAAAATACTGTTTGTTTGGAACGCTTTGTGTACTGAAGGAAGCACACATTAGGCACGTCGTGTCTCAACTTACCAGACATCTCTACTCCACCAGCCACTACCATATTCATCCTTGGGTCAACCTTAACCTCACATGAACCGCTTTTTACCATATCCAAGTGTATTGATGGGTCAATCCTAAGAGATCGAATACGTGTTGGTAATCTAAGACCACGGCCTGGAAGCCTCAGGACAGACACTTGAAGCATGGTGTCCAGGAAGGATATCCAGTGACCATTCCAGACAAGTTCACCTTTGGTTCCTGAAAAGTTAGATATTACATTTTTGAGGCAAAAACTTCATAAGTGGATTTATATTGAATTAAAATACATGCTAATCGTAAAGATCAATGGGAAATAAATTCAAAATCAAGATAACTTTTCTGCAACCCGGGTTTGAATCCCGAACTCGGCTTCATATGAGCATAATTGTCGAATACTCGACCAAATTTGTGCAAAGCATTGTATTGTAATGCATTGTGTTGTATTGTTTCGTTCTAGAATGTATTGTTAAGCTATTGTTATGGCGATATAATATAATACAATGTTATGCATAAATTTGTTCGTTTATTAAACAATTCTCCGGCCCTCCAAAAAAATCACTATTTCTTACCCGTACTGTTTGCTCCATTAATGCCTTGGAATGTCGGTCCATAGTCATAGCCACGCAGTCTTAATTCTTTGTATATGCACTCTGATGTCAGGTGCACTTCCTCACTCAAGTGAGGCGCCTCTTTAAAGTTTTTGCTCAGCACTGGGAGGTCGGGGATGAAGATCTTGCCAGTGACTGATAAATTATCTCCTTCGGAAACATCGAATTTGTTAGAGGCAGGCATCAGATGGACAGTTAGAGTAACGGTGCCTGTTTTAGGAAGGATCGTGGCACGATGAATGTGAACGTCTTCGAATGCGACAGGCATGTGCTCTGGAAGGAGTCCAACGCTCTTGGCTAATGCTCTCCACGCAAGGACAAGATATCCTGTGGCAGGGAAGAGAATTCTTCCATCAATGCAGTGCCCTTCTAGGTACTTGTCCTTTGACGAGGGAGACAAGTCGATGACGAACTGACAGGAGTTTGTGCCTCCATTTCCACTGCTGGAGAGAAATTGCTCCGATGTTGGAACATCCCATTCTTGAGAATGGTCCCATCCCATGTAGGGTGCGATGGACATCGTGGAAAGAGGTACCGGTTTGTGCCTTTCGCAGGTCAATGCAGAAGGGTCAATGTTTATGCCTTCCATGTAAATCTTCCCGAGGCTGGAGAGAAAAAACTCTACGTTATCGTTGTGGTTTCGTTTCATCAGTGGAATGCTCAAAGCCTCGCTGCTTAAGGATCGTTTGAGGATTGCTTGCAGGAGACAGTGAGGCCCAATTTCAATCACAACAGCATTGTCTGGGACTTTCTTCAGAGCTTCTTGGAACAAAACAGGACTGACCAGATTATTCACGTGATAATCCGTAGACGAATACTGCGCAAGCTCGCTGCTCCACTTTTCTTCAGGTATGGACGTACTAAGCCACCTCAGAGATCTCTTTTTGGGTACTATGAACTTCTCAAGAGAGGATTTCAATACCGGTGCAATGGATGCCATGTAGTGTGAATGAAACGCAACGCCCGATGAGTTGACTTCCTTGGCAAAAATTCCCTCGTCTTTCAACTCTTGTACAAATCTGGCCATAACGTTTGCTTCACCAGAGATTGTTACGGTTTCTTCGGCGTTGTGGCAGGCGGGGACGACTCCAGGAGGACATCGATGCTTCGCTTCTTCCCATGTGAGGCCGACTGCAGCCATAGCACCTGGGGGAAGATTGGCCTCGGATACACATCGACCTGTAAAAGATATGGTAATGAATGGGAGATTAATGTCTACACATCTTGAACACAATACCACACAATCCATTTGCTGTTTAATTTCTTTGAGGGCCCCTTTTATGGTACACCAGTCAAAAGTAATAAATACTTTATGTAATACAGGCGCATTACGCAGAAATGAGGATTTTACCTCTCCAATAAGCTGCTTTGAGAACTTCTTCTGCCGTAAAACTGCCATCTACGTAAGCACAGCCAAGTTCTCCCACACTGTGGCCAATAATACCGTCTGGCTCGATTCCTGTTAGGTTGAAAATGTTTTAGCATAAGATTTCATTATTTATTATTTATTTACTATTTTCATTATTTATCCCTTCTTCAGCCTCCTTATGACTTACAATTGGGAGCACCTTCACTATAAATTATATCCCCCAAATTTCCGCTATAATGCTGGTGCCTCATCTATTTGTAGCTTGTCTTCCATTAGATGTAAAGCGCTTGCAACGCCTTATCAAATGCCGTCAAATTTGGCGCCAGTCTAAAACATGCACTTAGGCTTCTGTCAATCAAAATTACGATGATAACTGAATGCAATCCGAGCGATCTGAACCCAATAATAACATTGTAAAAAAGCCATACCTTTGAAGGAATTTTCAATGAAATAGAGCAAGTTTCTTATAAGTAGGAAACGTAAGGTATCGTGACTCTTGAATGGCTTCTGGTATTCAGGCATTGTGATTGGATAAGGTCTGTTTTCTCGCTTTCTGATTGGTTCAGAGCGGAAGCCATTTATGAGTCACGGAAAGCTACTCTATATGAACCACTTCTTACCCAAGGTCTTGAGACAATCGATCAAGGCTATCTGAATAGAAGCAAGACCAACAAACGAATTAATTGTATTCTTGTAGATATCTTCGTTGGTCTCTAGAATTATCTTCTCTAGATCAAAGCCATATTCTTTGAGGTATTTGGATGAGCTACAGATTGACTGCCTGAACAATGGAATTTTCATCATCCTTTGACCCATTCCTTTCCATTGAGTTCCCATTCCTGAACACACGAACCACACGGGACGCTCGCCATTCTTGACTTTACTCACTTCTTGGACTCTGTTCTCACATCCAACAACGGTGTAACCACGGTACTTGAATGTGCTAGTCGGAGTAGCAGATATATCGGCGAGTAGAGACAACAGGCCTTCGTTCTTTTGGTTTTTATTGGCTAATTCGATAAACTTATCAACAGCCTCTTCTGTGCGACCAGAAATCGGGACACAAACTCGATGGCCTTCGATGAGAGGCTTGTTTTGAGGAATGTTTGGAGACCTGAGTATAACATGAACGTTAGAACCGCCAAATCCAAAGGAGTTGATGCCAACAAGTCCTCCCTTCCATTCAGTAAGTTCGGTGACGACCTACAAAGAAAAAAACCAACAAACAATAGCTATAGCAAATATGTCGAGGCAGATTAAAGCTTTTTTAAGGCCGTGGAAAACAGGGATACATTGTGTCCTCTGATGTTACTCATCGTGGTAAAACACGGCAACATTGTGTCCTCTGATGTTGCTCATCGTATATATATATAGCAAAACACGGCAACATTGTGTCCTCCGAAGTTGCTCATCGTGCCAAAACACGGCAACATTGTTGACACAATAAATGTTTTTGAGATTTAAAAAATTTTAAAAATTTGTTTCCGCCACAATAGTTTGCGTTTTGCAAAATGGGGCAAAAAGCGATGTTGCCGCCAAAATGTGTCCTCGTTTTGCCCGGGCCCAAGGAACTGTGAGATATAAAGCGGTTTCAAAGACCACCGAAGGCTTCTCACTCTGGAAATTTCTATTGATGCGTGTTAAAGCGAAACCGCGAGATGCCTGAGTTAGGATAAGTTATAAATACATTCCCCGTCAATATTACGTTGGTGTTTGCGATCTATGGCAGCAAGAAAAACAACTTATGAAACCCGTAGACAACATACAAAAATAGAAAAATGTGCAAGACTTTGTGCATCCTTGCCAATTGCTTTTTAAATATATAAGAGAAAACGAGTAAAATCAAACTTCGGCCTTATTTTCTAGCGTTATTGCATACCTTAAGCCTTCCATCAATCAAGGCAGGGATGTCTGGATTTGGTTTCTTGTAGTGCAAATTGGGAGGCAAAATGCCGTGTTGCATGGCAAGAAGAACCTTAGTGACCCCAGCTAGACCAGATGCAGGTTCAGGGTGGCCCATATTTGACTTTACCGAGCCAATCAGTAGAGGGGAGTTGACAGGGCGACCGTTACAAAAGACCTCTGTGATTGCATTGACTTCTTCAGGGTCGCCTGCTTTTGTTCCAGTACCGTGGGCTTCAATGTACGACACATCAGCTGGGTTAATTTTAGCTTCGGAGTATACTTGCTGTAAAAGCTCCTTCTGTATAGCTCCGCTCGGGTATGTTACTCCTGAAGAAGAAAAGAAACGTTTTAAAGCAAGTTCTTCAGCCCATCCCTTACCTTCCATTCTTACATAATCTTAGGTCCTGGCAAAACGGGAAAGACATTATGGCGGCAACACTGCTCATTGCCCCGTTTGCCATGCGCGAAACATTGTTGCGGATACAAGTTTCCGAGAAATGTTAGAAACATTTTTGTTTGCACCAAGCGTAACGATGTTGCCGTGTTTTGCCATGATGTGCAACATCGAAGAACCCAGTATTTCCGCCACAACCTCGTTTTCCCGCTCTTTTATCTGAATAAGAAATTAAAGGCGATATTTGCGCAAATAAGGACAGTCTAGAGGTTGGTTTTAATAAACTGCATCATTTTGTATCGAAAATCTTTCGACTTTCTGTTTTCTATTCCATCAAAAAGGAAAAGTGTTTTCTAAATTTTAGAAAACTAATGACAAATTCGAGTGGTTCTTAGATAAGAGGCGGAAATACGTCATGACAAAAAAAGGGACCGTCTCGTCTCCACGGTTAATGTAATTTTGCCGAGATAATTTCAAAAGATTCGAGGTAAAATGAAAGAGAAAGATCCACAACACCAAAGAGATAATAATGACGGACGTAAGCCAGACTCTCCCGCTGGTATGTGCTATTTTGAGCAGACTTCGCCTAGTGGATTTTTACTCTCAAACGGCTCCGTTCTAAACTTAACCAATAAAAAACGAAATTGCAGACCATCCAATCAAAATGTTTGAAGACGTAACATTGGGGAGCATTCATTTTTTAGAAAGGATGGGGGGGGGGGGCAGAGGAATTCTTCAAGAAGAAAAAATCTGTGACCCCCAGCAAAAAGTTAAGTGAAAAAGTCATGACCCCCTCTCCTACATGGCAGTATTTTTTGCCACTTCAACACCCCTTTTCAAGAAGAAAAATAATGATCCCCTTTTTGCTACTGTAAAAATTTGGTGACCCTCTCCTATATTCTTTTGTCCACCTCCCCTTCTTAAAAATGAATGCTCTCTTGATCAAAGCTATTTATTAAAGATTCACTGATTGGCTAGTGCTCATTCTCTCACAAGGGACTCGAATGCAAAAATATCCCAATGTACACTAAACTACTTTCTATCAAATTAGTTAGTTATTTGTTTAACCTTAGTTCAGTAGTTATTTTTAATATGTTTATTGTAAGTTTTGATGTTTGTTTTGAAGTATATTTAGTTAAAGATTTGTTATTATCTTCATTACTGTTGGTAAAATTTCATTATTGCTGTCTTAAAATGCTAAAGAAATAACAAAGGTACACACCTTCATTCTTGTATCCATCTGAGTTGTTTTTAGAATGAATGACATGGGCATAGATTCTCTTAGCAACAGGCTTCTTTACCAAATAAATAGCAACTGCACCTTCAGACCTACAGTAGCCATTACCACTCTCATCAAAAGACTTGCAAGCTCCATCAGGAGATAACATGTTCAATCTGAGGAAATCCAGTGAGGTGTTGGGTTTTAGGGTCAGACTTACACCACCAACAATTGCAGCATCACACGCACCTGACTTCATTGCCTGGGCAGCACAGTCCAAGGCCAAAAGGGATGATGAACAAGCTGTATCAATGGCAAAACTTGGGCCTTTAAAATCAAAGGCAAAGGAAATGCGATTGGCAAACATGGCGCGACAACAACCAGTCATGCCATAACCAACAATTTCTTCTGTATTTGAGCTAAATGCCTCAGCAGCTTCTGAGGCACTTGTACCAATGAAGACACCAGTTCTTGAGTTACGTACAGTTTGAGGATCAACACCAGCATCAATGAGGGACTCATAGGTTAATTCCAGTAAAATACGCAGCTGGGGATCCATTTTGTGTGCTTGTTTGGCATGGACACCAAAAAATATAGCATCAAAATGCTTTAAGTCTTTTAGTTTGCCATGTCGTCTTGGTAAGCCATGGAGACCTGGTTTCCATCGTCGACCATCTTCTGTTACCATATCTTCTTTGTTAATCAAGTGCGACCAGAATTCTTCTGCATTATCAGATTCTGGTAGGCGACAGGCAAGACCTGATATGACGATGTCTTCTGGATTATCATGAACCATGGCTGCAGTTTTTTTTGTTATCTACTAGTTGTGCTACTTGTGCTTGAGGTGCTCTGTGTGGAATAAGGGGGAAAAACCCACCACACAATCAGTTATTAATTAAATAGTGATACTTATTTGAAGAAATGTTGTCTGAATAAGAAAAATGAATGGAAAATATACAATTTTGTTGAAAACCAATCAACAAAAGACAGTTTTGTCAATGATTTTTGAGAAAAGACAGAAATATTTTCAGCATGAATGGTTTGATATTGTTTCAAATCCTAATATGCAAAGCTTATTGAAATTTTATTTTATATCATTTCTTTTTGGTCAATTTTCCTGTAAATGTAGATGTAAGAAGGAGCATAAAAATATTAAAAGAATGTCAAGTGGGTACATTTAGGAAAGCTTTTTGGATTTAAGTATTTAAAACATTTGCAAACATGAAAAGAGGTTCAAAATATTTGTACTCAAAAAGTATGTTTACTCACAGATGAAATAATATTATCATAAACAGAAAAACCCAGCATCTTGGTTTTCAATTATTACATACACCCACATTTACTTTTTGATTTCGTTTTGTAATAATGTACAAAATAAAAGTCATCATTTTCCAAAAACCTTATAATATAAATTATAGATGGACAAAAAATAATCAAGAATTTTCGCCTTGTTGCATGTTTCTCTTGCCCAACAGTCAAAAACACATCATTTGAAATTATATTTTAAAAGAATTATATATATGCATATACATGTAAGCTTATTATATGTATAAAATTTCAATGTCATTTAAGAAAAGCTTACAAATAATAATAATCCCAGCCAATTAATCCTTTAATAAAACCATTCACGCACTAAAACCCCACGTATTTTTAGCTCTGGAAGTATACTCTGCAAGAATATAAGTATAATCTAAATCCATTCTGCTAGAAGATTTCTCGATATAGATGGTCTATTGACGTAAAAGGGGAGTTGATTCACTTAGCCCGAAAGCATTATGACAAACTAAAATTCAGTTCTAAAGAATATCCATCGAAACATCTCACTCTATTTGGCCAAAAACCAATTAGTCATTTCCCCTTATCTTAGTGCACAATATCTGAATTAAAACGTATTCAAATATATCCCAAGAGAGATATATGGAAGTCATTTAATGCAATGACATGTACTTAATCTTTTTTTATGTACATTGTGATTTTGGCATTTTTTGCTTAAAGCTCATGACAGAACGATCTTAAGTGTGTAGAATAAGAATAAAAAAATCCTACTTAGTAAAACTTATTAAGATGAAAATGATTTGACAGCGAAGGTTTTTACCATACAATATAAAATAAATGAAATGCCTTTTGCTAAAAATTAAGTTTTTGCATTTTTGCAGACTACAAAAGCGAACATTCAATTACCAAAGGAAAAACCAAATCTTTAACGATCTATCTTTGGCAAGTTTGATATATCTTTATAAAATCGATTATTTAAGACGCCTCGATCTCTAGATATTTCGCAAAGCGTTGTTTATATTTTTCAGCGGAAAGAAATAGAAGTCTTCTAGAACGATGTTATTTTTAGAAACAAGTAGAACAAGAACACAACAAGGATTAGTGATTATTAATTATGCAAGAAAAGAAAATTACATACGGCTCTTTTTCTGGTTTCTTGTTTATCTTGCAAAGGAACTTGGCCATTTTTTCCTTGGAGTGTGGCTAATGTTATGAAAAGTAAAAGCTCGCACACTAATAGAACGTCTGCGAGAAATTTCTTTGTTCTCTGTGAATCAGAGACGAGGCCCGCACGACTAGCACGACTGGAGCGGCGACGTTTCATTGTTTGCAAATCCGCAACAATTAAACCAAACTACCGCAGAAATTGAAAACTCCAATAAAAACGTTTTTTTCCGTTTTTCGGGGGAAATTCATCCCATTTTGTACGCAAACGTATGTCCGAGTTAACCATCCAAGAACTGACGATAAAGTGGTTCTCTGGTTTCACTGTCAGCCGTCAGGGTATGATTAAGGCTCTCGCGATAATTCAGGATTTATGGAAGCTTAAAGCGGCAACTATTCTCACTCTAGAACGAAAAGCTTTTTGATAGCTTTCACACTAACGAGATCAAGAAACGGAGACAATATTTGCCAACACTGGATCCCACAACTCCTGGCATGAAATGGATTGCTTATCATATTGTATCCTTTTGCCTGCGGAAACATATACAACCCTCGATTGACGTCATCAGTAAACAGCAGATTTGTCAACACCTTGGCGGCATACAAATCACCTTCCACAAATAATACGCCAAATTTTTATTAGCTTCCGGATAAAAACAGTTTGCAACCCCACTAAAAATTTAAAAAAATAGCATTTAGCTGTTTCTAAATTCGGATTTTATTTTGATAAAAAGTTACAAATTATTTTCAGGTTTGGTCACGCGTCTAGCACGTGTGATCAGCCAATCAATCACCTGATTGATAAAACCTGATAAACGGATAGCCAATCAGAGTGCTTGTAATGTTTCGTAAGAGTAATGCACGTATCAGCGGTTTCCCCGGTGGGCTAACCCCGGGCTAACCAGGGAGATATGTGGGGCATTAGAGGAGGTTTGGACGTCATGGAAGACTCTAACCAGGGGACTTTGAAAACAAAGATTTCCCCACCCCCGGGAAAATCATGAAGATTGTTTCTAATGTTTTACAATCTCCCTGGTTAGCCCGGTGTTAGCCCCCCGGGGAAGCCGCTGATACGTGCATAATGCACTCCATGCAATCTGGGGAAGAGTAGCATAGCAAAGCACGTATACTAATTTCTTGCATCGTAAAAAAGAAAAAAACAACAGAATTAGCTTCTCAAATAAGATATTCAAAAGAAATCAACATTTGCATACCATAAAGATCATGCGCTCAATTTTGAGCAATTTGGACCGCTTTATAAAACCAACAAATAAATACACAATTAAAAATTGAAAGGCTATAGTTTTTGCCGATTTTAAAAGCCAGCACGATACTGGTATAAGGAAGCGTAATAGGTAAATTACGAGCCTTGTAACATATAACGACAGAAGAAGACTGCACTGAGGCCTTTGACAACTTCTGATCGTATAAGATAGTAAGCCAGTTCGACTAGAAACCGTGGACAGCTTTTTTTGGGATCCAGCCAGTTCGCTAGATGCACCGTGCTGACGAGGCCCAATATAGGCCGAAACAGCTGTCCACGGTTTCTAGTCAGCATTATGAATTCAGCCAAGTTCAAAACGATCTACAGCGAAAAATAAATTTTAAACGGCTCAAAAAAAATCCAAATGTAACGGTTCTTGATATATAATGGCTGAAATAGTGTTCTACTCATAATACTAATCAGTAACCTCGTTCGGATCCTTCTACGCATTTCATTTTAATCAATGAACCAAACGTACAAAAGTTGTAAGATTCAGAATAATAAGATTCGAGTTATAGCAGACTCCGAGAAAACCCCTTTATACGAACGTAGAAAAAATGACACATATACAAAACCCTTGTCACTTCTACATACCTTTCTTTGAAACGAAATATAGCACAAAATGCTTCTTTTAGGGAGCCTTTACAACTTTTAGATCATCTGAAAAAGACAATTATTTATGTGAAATGAAAACTTAAGGCAATTTTATGTGACAAGAAATCAATTTATAAGTGTTGTGTAACAGACACACCCCCAGACACACCACCAGACATACCACGACATGGTGTGATGAACAGCCAATCACAAACGACCGTTTCACGAAAGCTCAATAAATGAACACGTGCTCGTTTGTGCTCGTATGGTTTTTTTAAGATCATTTGATCACGTGCTAGTGTGGTTTTTCCCCAGTGACGCACCACGCTTTGAGATATATATAAATGGTTGCAACATCCCTTGGTTTTTGGCTCATAAATTCAAGCGGTGATCACGAGCTCCAAAAGCAAGACCTTTCTTCAAGCGTTCAAGGTTAAAAACTTACCAACACGAGAGCTTATTTTCGCTTTTTTTAAGAGTATTTTGGACGAATTTTATCGGATCAACACTAGAAAGCTTGGAAGCTTATAAACTGGAGCACCCTTTCTATTTATAGAGTTAATAGAGTTGTGGAATTCAGAGGGACGTAATTTTCTTAGAAAAAATCTGACCCTCGCCTGCTATTTCAAAACTAAACCCTCCCCTTACTGAATGTAATATTTGCTATACGGGTATGTGCCGCCCGATAGGGTATGTTTTTTCGGCTTTTAAGTCTGGGATAGGGTATCACTTT
>JANTNT010036114.1:0-12665 GCA_024752375.1 Entacmaea quadricolor | reverse complement strand
TGTCGTAGCAAGTAACTTTAGCACCGTGGATAGTACATAGTTTTTTATGTACTATCCACGGTGCTAAAGTTACTTGCTACGACACTTTTGGTTTTACTTATATACACCGACACAGTCCAACCTAGTGCTACACTAGTCGTCATCTGTTAAAAGGAATGCTGACAAAAAGTCTGACATTTTTTAAGGTTAGGGTTGTAGACATTTTACCGGTGTGAATGTGACATGGTGTAAAAAACCAGTTTGGTGACATCTTAAGTATTCTGAAGGCATTAGAAGAAACATTATCCAGGATATAGTTGAACAGGGTGAAGACAAAGTAATTGGGTATTTTTAAGGGTATTTTTCAAATATTGCTTATTGCAATGAAACAGTTAGAATGTTCTCAAGACTAGACTAGGGAAATATCTAAGCAGTATTTGAGGAATTTATCAACAAAAGTGGGTGTGGTCACCATACAAAAGTTCAGTCCCATTCCACAGTTCAGTGATTTTCATAGTAATAGATGTTTTAACCCTGACTTTTCAGACATAGGGCAGTAAAAGAGCTCAGCAGGTAGTCAGTATTAGAGCAGGAGAGGGCTAATATTTATCTCTCTCTCTCATAAAGCATTGTTTTTTCAATAGCACCCTCCTGGATGTCCATGCCGTTTTCTCACAGCAACTGATATTGCAAGTATTCCCTCTACACCAAAGACAGATGGGGTTAGTGTTGGAGTTTCTGTTCTCTTACAGTCATCTGATAATCGTGTACTGCTTACAAGAAGATCAAAGCATATGAGGACATTTCCCTCTGTTTGGGTTCCACCTGGTGAGTTAATGATCTGCATTTATCATTTAAATTAATAGTTATTTTCGTGGTATATTCTCTTATGGACCATGATTTTAGTCCTCTAATGGTCAAAATAAAGTGTGGATTTACAAGGTGCAGTTTGAAAACTAAGGAAAACAAACACAGAATCCACATTGAGAAGCATTATCATCGATAATGTTTTGGACCATAGTGATCAGGAACCAATCAGCACATAAGAAATTTACTTAATGTAGTAAACAATTTATATATGTTGCTTGATATATAGACACACGTCTGTAGATGATGGTCCATTTTCAAGATATACTCAAATGCACAGAAAAACTATTTTACTAGCCAAAGCCTCAGTTTGAATACATATCACCGTGTACACAAGTTTCTTGATTACTTTACACTTAATATAACATTGATTATATTGGAGGATTAGACAATGGAATGAGTAGGACTGTTCATTAAACAATAGGTTGTCTGATTAACCAGCACTTTCAGAGATCGTATTGTCTAATAGTCCAATCATGAAGAAGCTACTGGCTAGTATAAGTTTGGTTTCCTTGAGCAATCAACTGTATATTGGGAAGGTCTATTGAACAGAGGACAGACAGACAGACAGACAGACATGTAGGCTGATGTATTGAAGTTATTTAAGTTTTTTTTTTGTATTGTATTATATTAGGAGGTCATCTTGAACAAGGAGAGACAGTAAGTTTTAACAAATGAATATAATATAAGATAATTGTAAGAATATTAAAGCACTTGTCTAACAACATTTTACTCATGCCCATCCACACATTCCCCTTATGTTGAATGGGAGGGGAGGGTGAAATCAGTTGGTCCAAACAACTTTTCAGACTACTCTTTTTCAAAACACTTGATCTACTGATCATCCTTACAAACCCTTCTCTTAAAAACTTTACAAACTGTTTATGGATACTTTATGCACAGTTAATAGAAAACTTATATTTTACAACTACAAAGTTCTCCCTGTAAGGGGCTTTTCCATTGGGTTTGCTCCACACCCGATACACTACCACTACATTCAGTATTTACAACACACAAAACTCAAACTCACATGTTGATTTTTACAGAGGGAGGAAAACCTGAGCAGCCAGAGAAAAACCCTCATAGCATGGGAGAGAACAACACATCAAACAAACTCAACTCATATACAAGTACTTTGAACACAGGGCTCAATCCACGGGCACCTTGCACTAAAGTGCTGCATTGGTGAGAGGACAAAGCTGTAGTGGCATAGATCACCCATACCACCAACAAAATGTAAATATTAACATCACAATCTTCATGTAAATTTCTTAGCTTAAACAAGGGTGTCTTAGAGAACTAAAAGAAGAAACTGGACTGAGATTCAACAAAGAAAACCTACAATTCACATCTCTGGGATTGTGGGAGGTAAAGTAATTGCTGTTTTTGATTAAATCATTGTTATAATAATTGAGTTTGCCATTCGATGTAATAGATCAAACACGAGAAAGAGTGTTGGATCAGTGTATCCAAACACCAAGAAGTGGTTGAAACAATGAGGCGAAGCAGAGTTTTTTTAACCAACTTCGAGGTGTTTGGATACAGTGATCCAACACTCTTTCAAGTGTTTGATCGAGCTTCTCAGTTTTATTAATAATTTGTGGAGAAATTCAAAGCTAAATTTGGCTTAATTTATGCAAGTGTTGGATCACTGTATCCAAACCATGTCACAGTACTGATTTTCTTTGTTTTGTCCTCATTAATTATTCATGAATTTGAGAAGTTTCATATCACTAGTTGTACTGAAGAAATAAAAAGTGGGGAGTGCACCTGCTGTGTACAGATTTAAAGTACATGGGAATTTATCAACACAGGAGAGAATTATTGAGAAGCACGAAAAAAAAAAGATTACTTCCCATAACTTTGCAAGTGTTCTGATAGATCACCAAGTGCTTTAAAATAAATCTGCACAGTACAGCATGATTTATATTATATGGCTTTACTAATCAGCAGATCCATTATATGATATATCTATAAATTGCTTGTGCTATAACTAGAGCACTTTTTTATCCTTCACAGTCTGTCTACCCACCATTAATTTCTATGGGACTGCCAAAAAGACACCATATTGTCGTGTATTTGCTAGCCCATGCCAAGGAAGACTGTACAACACTTCAAAAACAGATACAATTTGAAAAGGATGAAGTTGATGCTGTAACATGGCTTGATGAGTATGTAGCGACTGAGGTAGCGTCTAGTGATGACTATGGACAATCTAGACGGGTACCTCAGAAATACTTTGAAGCATTGGTACAAGAAGATAACAGACTGGAAGTCAGGAACCTACCTTTATCAATACTTATGGCAGTTCTTCCTCCAACTCCTGGGGCTGAAAATGAGAGACTATCATCTGGAACTAAATTTGCCCTGCGTCAATGGCTAAAATTCCTTTACCCTTCTTCCCCAGGGGGGCTAGAAAGAGCAGATTCATTAGAGACAGTTTTTCTTACAATAACAAAAATGGGACACCAACCAGTAAAGAGTCCATTTTGGACTTCTAGTAATTGATTAATTAATGTAATCTGATGCAAACAGTAAAATCAATCAAATCCTTTGAATGAGAGGGGGTTGGCATGTTATTTTAGTGTGTTCTTGCTTAAAATCAGTGCTGCACTGACCACCATGTATTGTTATTTTAAAAGAACAAGAGAAGCTAGTCTTTACATTGGACTCTTGTGCTGTTGACTATGCCCTCAACTTGATAATTTTTTATCTAAAGCAAATAAATATAGATAAATAAACAGATAACAGAGATGAACAACACTTGACCAAGTGGTCCATACTATGATGTCTAGTAATGTATGTTAAATTCATTACATAATACTATGCTTTGAACGGATATTTTTTATAAATGTGTGTGTGGATGGTGGCAGGCAGCTGACAGATGTACTGGATCCTTACTTGGTTACAGGCTATAGTTTAGTGATAAATACTTGTAAGTGTGATGTGCAGTGTTTTGTCCATGTAATGACTAGTTATTTTATTAAATACAATAATAAATGAATGAATTTTTAAAAAATTAACAGTCTTTTTTATCACACAAGAAGGAGTAGGCAAGTAAGCCATGTGAGATGGGCTCAAAAGACATATAGGCATAGTGTAATAGGTAAATTACAAGCCCTAAATGTGTCATGACAGAAGAAGACTGCACTAAGGCCTTTGACAACTTCTAGTCATTTAATAGAGAAAGCCAGTTCAGCTAGAAACCATGGACAGCTGTTTCACCCTGTTGGGCCTAATTGTCAGCATGGTGCATCTGGAGAACTGGCTGGATCTTGTCTTTTTTATCAGTAATTAAGAGTGATACTGTACCAATCAAAAGCTGCTTTTTTATATTGCACCCTTAGTATGGTACCACTTTTGTTAGGTTAGGTTTAGTTCTTTTGTTTGGAATGTATCCATTGTTTTTTAAACCTATCAGGAACCTCTTTCTGATCTGGTGTGGGCTGGCTCATAATGAAAGGATTACAAAAAAACTTTGCTTTTCATTAAATATAGATCTATAAGAAATTGATAATTTGGAATTAGATTTAAATTTTTTTTTTATTGTAGACCAAATGCAAAAAGTGCTTAATTATGTGCAGGCTATGTAATAAGCCTCATTTCTGTGCTGATAAAAGATTGCTTGGATGATTCTATTGTTTTATGTTTGATTGTGAGGCTTATCATGTACATGTACCTTGGATAATTACCTTTTGCACTGGCATAAAAAGTATCATGATTTTTACTGGGCTGCCAAAGGCAAGCCCAGTTGAAATTTGTCTTTTTTTGTCATCAATTTGACAAAATGTAAAACTTGCAAAGAATTCTGTGACATTGTCACCACAAGGTTCCCAAGAAGCTTCAAATCACTGACACCTGATATCAATGTGTCACTTATGACAGTTGTTAGTCATTGTGGATGTCAATCAAGGTTTCAGTATGGGTGTGTTAGAGGTCACATGGTACAAACCCACTTCAGTTTTTATAATGAAATTCTTCAAATACTGTAACTGTTATATTGTATCAAGAGATCATAAGGGACAGAGAGGGACTCCTCCACTATAGCCTTTGGGATATCTTTCACTAAATTTATTTTAAGAATGAAAGAAAGCTTTGGTGTGCTCAAGATGATACCACTACAATGTCTTAAGCTCATGCACAACAAAATTTTGTATAAAAAAACCAACTGAATTCTCAATTTTCACCATTTTTTACACAGACTTTTTTTAAGATCAAAAAATTATTATCATGATGTTTAGTAAAAAGAAAAGAATCAAGATGAGTTTGGTTTAATCAAAAATAGTTTTTGAATCCTGCAATCTTTACTTTAGCCTCTTTTTCAAGCTCAAAACCAGAAACTGTTTTCTAGAATGTCTGCTTACTCTAAAAATAACTTTAGTGAAATTAAGATATTCCAGAGGCAATCTGAGAGTCCCTCTCTGCCCCCAGGGGGGGGAGTACTCCCATTTATGGACTATAGGGAGATGATCTGCAGAACAAGCTAGATTATATAGTTTTTGGAGTTTCATGTCATGAACAGGGTTAATCCTTTTTTCTAATTTTGTCATTTTCAGGGTACCTATTTTCCAAATAACCTTAGTCACAGTTACAGCCATAGTTTCATTTATTGTTTGCCACGAAAATGATACTTGAGCTATTATTAGACCTCTTGTTATGGTGTCGTGTTCAAGATGTACAATTTTAGTGATTGGCACTACAGGATAAGAGTATACAATCCTACCTTTTATCATAAACAGGCTATGAGAATTTGAGTTTTTCTGTCATAAACAGGGTAACCGTTTTAAGGATCCCAGCGGAACACCCAAAATTTCTCCTGGAGTACCCCCAAGGTCTCTATCCCTTATGACATTGTATCCATCTTCAAGTGGCTAATAACCAAGAGTTTTCAAACAAATTGGCCATGACTGGTGATGACCAAGTTCAAGTTCAAGTTTTAGTGATTGGGGGGGATGGTTGGGGGCTGTTTTAGGGCTGTTTTTGAAAATGTCAAAATAGTACCGGAAGTGAACGTTCAAATTATAGTACTTCCGGTAGTAAACTGAGAAAGTTGAAAGTTTCAGAACCTTAGAACAGCAGAAAAACAAAAACAATCCAAAGAGGTGGATAAAACAACAATCCTTAATAAACAAAAATTAAATGTGCATACATGATGTATTTTCCATTTTTTAAACGAAAAAACGCTTTTCCCTAATGGCTCCTTGCTCCTATCCTTGCTCCTTGATCCATCGATCCATCACATTTTAGATTACACCACAGGAAGCCCAACGCCGAATGTTATTGGTCTTCCTGTGGACCAATCAGCGCGCAGGTCGCATTAAAATGGCGGAGATGGCAACGACCTTTACAAAATAACGCTTTATTAAAGCCGATTATTTGCCATTGTTTGTCTTCGCCTTTACTTCCAAGTCGTACATTGTTAAAGGCTTTGATTGTCTTTTTTGGTGGTAATTGTTTTTGTGTTTTTTAAATGCTATGGAAGTAAGTAAATCCTTTTGAACTTTTAGCTGAGCGTGATTTTGATGTTTGTTGACAAATATAGTAAGCTTAAGCCGAGCTTAAGCTTATTTATTTGAAAGCTTTTTTTGCGAAAACCTTGACTTATATAATGTATTTGTATGTATGTTGTATGTTGTTGAAATTTTATTGCCTAGGAATCAAATAGAAGAACGGTTTTAGTGCTATAAAACTATCATGAGTAAATCTGGTACAAAGAGGTAGGTGGAGGAATTGTATGTTAATATTTAATGTCGTTAAGCGCTTGTCTAGTTGCGAAAAAAGCTTGTCATATTGCGAAAATAAAGGATTTGTTACGCTCTATACACTGTGATTTTTTAATTGATCTTGGTATCTTTCTTTATGGACTGTCAAAAAATATCTTAAACATTATGTTTAGCGTTTTTGTTTCAAAGTTTGTTTTTGTCATGACAAAAACTGCAATATTATTTTCCTGATTATTTTATACGATTATGAGCAAGTATAGCTAATGGGATTTGTATAGTTGGGAAGCAAGTGTCGAGAGATGAGTGCTCTCACCAATATGAGTCCAGCCGGGCTCACTGTCATGTGAGTGTGTAAACTACACACCAAGTCAAAGTAGCCAAGACAGAATTCAATATTTTTTACAGCGATTTGAAATAAATTGCAAATAATACGTTTTTGCAAGTTATTACAAATCACTCTGATAAAAAGTTTGAAAGCTGTCTTGGAATTAAGCCTTGGTGTGTAGTTTATAACCCAAATAGTTGATTTTCTGGAGCTCACCAATTAGATTACTAGATCTTTGTTTATTGTTACCATATATAAGTCATGACTTAGGATATCTATTCTTTGTTCTATTCATTCATCGCACAATAGAACAATAGCATAAACAATAGAGAACAATACAGGCCATAGGTGTTGATTACCCTAAAACATGACAGGTTTAATTGTTACATTTGTACTTATCATTAACAAGGTAACATCAATCAAACTGAAATTTATATATAATTCCATTCTTGTCCAATGACTGGTGCAAAAGGCATTCTAATTGGTTGAGGATAAGTCTATTAAATTCACTGAATGAAACTAGGTGGAAGTTTGGTCAGATAAAACTTCTTTGAGACACGTTAAAATACTGTTTAAAATTGGAATGCTTACCATAGACATGGTTTAACAATTGATGGTTTGCAATCATTCCCAAGGGAATCACAAGACAAATACATGGCAGCCATGTTGGATGATGTTAACAAAAGAAGCTAATGAGAAATCTTTTGTTAACATCATCCAACATGGCCACAATGATGTAATGTGCAAATGAAGAATGTCATGGTATGGCACATTTGCAGGGTTCGAAGTGAACAAAAAGGAGTTGATTTTTCATTTTTGTTGGGAGACAACATGAAGTAAACTTGCATTTTTTTGTGTTGATATTTGTCATGTCCATTACCGATAATTTGAATAAACATGTTGTTGTTCAATTTGCTGGTAGATTTCAAGGTCACAGCCATTTTCAGCTTTCTACATAATAAAGTTAAAATCCTGTCATGCAATGAGTTTTTCAGAGTCATCAAGTTATTTAATATGCTCTATTGGGATGCTATATATGTCATTAAAACACTCATGAATAATTCATAAGCTTCTGGTCCAATTGGATCGCCCATACATGTCACATGCATGGACCTTTATACTCGATAAAGTCCTCACTAGTGTTCAAGTGATCTTTATATAAAGATCACTTGAATACTAAAAAGGGATGACTTCATCAGAGACAAAGGTGTATCCAAATTTAGATGAAGACTTAGAGCCTCATCAAGGTCCATCTCACATTTGATCACCAACAACCCACAAGTGGCATCAATAAGCACCTCTCTTGACTTTTGCATGCCATCTTTACCATGTGGGAGTCTCTTATGAAGTCATTGTGCATGACAGTGCTATTCAATTCTCTATCAAAGTATAAAGGTCCATGTTTGTGACGTGTATGGGCGATCTATTGGACCAGAAGCTTATAAATTATTCATGAGAGTCTTAAGTCATATAAAGCACTCACGGATCGTGTTTTATATATTACATAGATTGTACAATAAGTTCTGAGCAGTGTCTTGAAACAAACCACACATATTTATTTTTACAATAATATCTGTTGTTTTCTCAGTGCAAGAATTGGTAGTTTATTGGAGCAGCTGCAGAAACTTTGTCTTGCAGTGACAGAGAGTAGAAATGAGCAAGAAAAGGATTATGAACAACTACGTTATCTTACAAATAAGGTCCAACAAATGCTGTCTACACAAGGTGAGTGTATCTTTAGGTTCAGTTTACCTTGAGTATTTCAGGGAGTTTTCACATAAGGATAACCTCTTAACTTCCTTTCTAGATGCCTTTAATTTATTTTGCCATTGTAACATACTTGCTTAAGCTTTCATTACATTCGTGTCAAATTTATAAATTGCATCTGGAATAAAGATCTATTGTATTGTATTGTATTCTTGGTTTTCAACCATTCCTCAGGGAATAAAATAACAAAGGCATGGCAGCCATATTGGTGTACATAACAATAGAGGCTAATGAGAAATCTTTTATTAGCTGTGCACCAACATGGTGGTGATGACGTCATATGTATACTAAGAATACAAAGACATGGCAGCTATGTTGGTGTATATAACAATAGAGGCTGATGAGAAATCTTTTATTAGCTGTGCACCAACATGGTGGCTGTGATATCATGTGAAAACCAAGAATAAGTCATCCAAAGGGAAGGGTGTTTTGACATGTACCAGAATCTGTTGTATTATTAGTTAGCTTTCTTTATATTGCAGGGTATTGTTTAAACTCAAGTATATTATTTTAAAGTTTTTTCATTGCATTACAAAATAGATTAGGGAAGACAATGAACTGATCTACATTATCAGACTGCTGATCATGTTACAAACATGCTTGTCTTGTTATATGATGTTAATAGTCAGAATATGTGATTGTGCAAGATACAGAAAGCTTTGAGTTGTTCAAATTTTGCAAAAAATAAGTTCTAAGAAAATTTTTCCATCTGTTTCACTTATTTGAATTGTACTTTTGACAGCTATTAAAATATACTTTTAAACATTATTAATGGTTTTGATACTTTTCTTACAAAGTGTTAATGTTTTCTCATTGCTTATAGAAAAGTTTAGAAAAGATTTGATGACCAAGTTTACTGATGGCATATCAACTCTTCTCCTTATCCTTGAGGTAGGCCTGTTTAAAGACTGAAATATTAAAGAGCATGTTTCATTTAGCAACTGTGCAAAAACTGAGAAAGTTGTAATGAAAATTACTGAGATATAAAATTTTTAAATTTTCAAAATTTACAGACAAATGTATCTGGGGATTTGAAAAAATTATATCTGTAAATTTTCATTGCAATTTTCTCAATTTTCGATTAATTGCTAAATGAAATGTGCTCTTTAATATTTCAGGGATTATTATGTCTTAGGTTGAATGAAAAAAAAACTATGCTAATGAGCAGGGGCCATTTGGAGAAAGGTCTTTTGCACTGGACATTCTGTTACCAGTTAATTCCATTCATTTAGTAATTTTTTGATTAAAAAAAGAGAAAAATACAGGTTTTAAAGTAAAGAAAGTAACCTTTCAAGCATGAGCTGTCAGCCAAAATAGTGCAAATTAATACTTAAATTATAAGCAGTCAAATTAAAGAAAGCAAACATGATTATTTATACTATAAAATTTTACCATCAGGTGGACTTGGATTTTTTCCAAGCCCTCTGATTAGCTAGTGATTACTTTCAGAATCTTTATTTTCCTAGCTAATAAACATTTCATCTTTCATTATCATTGGACAGTGTTCTGAACTGAACACAGGTATCTTGATCAAGCCTAGCAGTATGCAGGCTGTGTGCCATAAGAACCCAGATAAATGACCTAACCACTCAAGTCTCCCTGTAGCTCAGTGGTAGAGCATCCAACCAGTATTCAGAGGTTCATGGGTTCAATTCCCATCAGATGGATTTGGATTTTTTCTGAGCCCTCTGATTAGCTAGTGACAAAGTGATTACTTTTCTAGCTTCAATAATATAATTGTTATAATAATTATTTTCAGATGTCAAATGACTCACAACTAACTTTAAATGTAATGGGATGTCTCTCTGAACTCCTAACTTCAGGTATTGAATTTAAATTCTATTGATGTATTAATAGCTAAAATGAAGCACAAAAAACTTCACAATTTAGGTAGTTAGAATTACACAAGTAATTTTTATCTAGGCCTTTATTCCAATTGGAATTTAGCATGGCTTAATTGCCTATTTCTTCTTATGTGATACTTTTTGGTGGGATCCAGCCAGTTCTCTAGATGCATCATCAGGGGGGTCTCAACACTGCAACACCACAAAAAATTCTGAAAACACTGTAATACAACAAAAAATTTCCAAAAACACTGCATCACTGTATAAAATGGTGAAGAAACACTGACACCAGAATTTTTTATGCAATATTCCTGCACAACAGAGTGGGTCACAACAAAATTAGCCCAGGACTCAAAACTTCTGTCATATCTCAGAGTCTCAATGGTTTCATAGACAAAATTAGTAATTAATTGATATTTACAAAAAGAAATGACATTCCCCCTTTTATGGGGGTCTGTGAAGTTAGAGACAGGAGGATATTAATGAAATGTGAGCAAAGAGAATGTGAAATTTTTTTATATTCGCTATAAAAACAGATGCATTTCAGTGTATGAACTGACACTGCTTGGATTATTGCCAATGTTTAATATTTGACTTCTCATTCTACTTAAATAACACCTGTGGAGAAGGCTACCCATGACTCTATGATTACACTCAATTGCAGGCTCTGCCATGGCTTCCTGAAGTCCTTAATAACTTTGTTGATGCTGTGTAAATTCACTTGCCATGTGTGTTGTCAAAACTGGCCGAAATTCCAGTTATTTTGGTCAACAAAGGTCACAAAGGTTAAGTGACTAACTGGCTTATAGGAAAGAGGGCTTGTGATTGGTTGTTGAAGCATAAAAGACTGACTGGACTGTTGTATAAGCTAAATTGTTAAGTCCAAAAAGACATGGCAACATCATAAATAATACCATTTCACTGAACACACACCCCAGGATTTTAGATCACCCCAACACCACAATTTTCAATTTTATTCACTGCAACACTGAAACACTGCAAACTCCAATTTCCTCCTTGGCAAGTAATCTCTCCACCATGCTACCCATGCTCCCCCAGACAGTTAAACCTGAAATTATGTAAAATAATTCTAACATTTCACTTGTTTATAATTTCTTTAGGAAGAAGGGCATCTGTTCTAGCAGCAAAGGGTACAGTTGATATTATTCTCAAAATTATAGTCGGTGCAAGTCGTGAAAACCCAGCAAATGATGAGATAATTCTGTTGGGTCATGTTATACTCACCAAAGTTGGACCAAAAGGTAAACAGCATTCTGATTTATAACAAAGTTACAAATAAAACTAAAATATTTCTGGAATTTGGGAAGAAAGTATTGGTATTCTTGTGTTTTTGATGGATGGAGGAAGGTTCCTTCTTGTTTAGGACCACCTCTATTAACTGTCTTTCTATGCTCCTTAATGGAGTAATAAGGCAAAAAGAAACTTATCCTCTGTTGCATGCATAGATAAAAATTCAATGAATGCACTCTTAGTGGGTTACTGCCACCTGGATTGCTCAGTTGGTAAAGCACTGGTCTGTTGTGCAGGAGGTCTGGGTTTGAAACCCAGCCAGACCAACACTCAGGGTCTTAAAATAACTGAGAAGAAAGTGCTGCCTTTGTAATAATATCTGCAAATGGTTAGACCTTCGAGTTGTCATGATCAATTATACTGAAGTTGTCAGAGGAGCACGCTTCATGACTGGCCTTATGAGAATCTAGATGTTTAAAAATGTGTGATTGTTTGTCTGAAGTAAGGTGTTCCTGCATGTTCGTTAACGTTAAAATATGATTTATCTTAAAAGTGTCGTTTATTGCTTCAAAATTCATAAAAATACAATCATTTCTTAACAGATCGCAAGTTCTGTATTAAGGCACGGCTGACTGGTGTGATCCATATCACCATGACAATGATTAGAAACAATACCACAAACTTTAAAATTCTACAATCAACACTTCTTGTTGTGAAGCAATACACTACCAATTGTAAGTGACATTGTTAGGGTAAGCTGGGGTGCTATACTTCAAATAATTTTGCCATTTTGAATTTCTTATTAGTAACTAGTGTTCTCTGAAATTGTAGCCCCCTGCAATATGTAGCCAGCCCCCCTGCAATATGTAGCCAGCCCCTGCAATATGTAGCCAGCCCCCCTGCAATATG
>JANTNT010036003.1:1546-12675 GCA_024752375.1 Entacmaea quadricolor | reverse complement strand
TTAAAGTCTCCTGACCAGCAAGTGGTTCGTTTGGTGTCCTCCTTAATTCCATTTATCAAGTATTTCATGGCATCATCATTTTGAATCATCTCTGATCCTACTCTCTAGTGGCTTGGTTGTTGGTGATCCAGCTCTTCCTAGTTCCATAGTTTATATATATATATATATATATATATATATATACCTTCCTTGAAGCAATGGGACATACAGGACAGGCTTAAAAATAAATTTTGCAAAGGGGTTGCCAAAAAAAAAGTTGAACATTTTTCACCCTATACACTCTACCATAAATAATAAATAGTCCAATAAATAAATATCAAGAAGATTTAATATTAACTCAACTATACCTGTGGACACCATCCCCAGAACAGGCAAGTCTTGTGCTCCATGTTGTACCAACCTTAATACCTTGAAGGAATGAGAAACAACACAATGGTAAAGTATTTTTCCTTGCAGCCTAGCTGTGCTAAAACTATTAGAAATTCTAAATATAATTTTAATTTTTAAAAAATTGTAAAGTAAACATTAAAACTTACCCTGAAAGCCTATGGAAGAATTTTGTTGCATGACTAATATTAGTTACACACAAAGAACTCTGTTAATTCTGATTGAAGGAATTAAGTTGTGAACTTCCACAACATCAATTCCAAATTAATGTTTAGATTCTGAACTAACATTATTTGACTAATTCTATGATGACAGAATCAACAAATTTCTATTTTCAATTATAATTCAATTTAAAAAGTTTATTGACAAAGTTTTTAGATAATTTGAGCTAGTATTAATAATTATTACAATTCAATAATTTAAAGAATATTTTTTACTTGTTTTTTTTTTATTTTATTTAAACTTACATTGATTTTTTTTTGTTATTTTTAAAAATCAGTTGCCTACACAAATTTTGCTCGATAATTACTGGCAAACAATCTGCAGATCGATGCTCCAACATGTTTTACAGTGGGATACTACTCCATATGTATATAAAGTGAAGACTTTCATGATTTTTTGACTTTTCAACAATTTTTTTGCAACTTTAATTTCTGCTTTTTAGTTGCCAACTTGAATTACTGTCAGCTAGCTAACAGTGGATCAGATCTTAGAATTATAGTAAACTACTTACACTGATTAGTTTTATTAATATAAAATTACAGTTGTTAATTATTTCTATACTAAGTGTAAAATGGATCAATTTTATCAAACCCTAAAACATTAGCACTTGAAGGTTGATCAAAACCAGGGCATGGCTAAAATAATCTACAGATTAAATTGGAATTCGCATGTTGATTTTTGTGGAGGGAGGAAAACCAAGAAAAAACCCTCCAAGCAAGGGAGAGAACCAACAATGAGTCTTGAGCTCAGGAGTTGAACCCTGAATTTGAGTGGTGAGAGGCAACTCAGCTAAGCTCATGACAACCATGATGCTTCTCGCCATGGCACAAAATCTCTACATTTTCTGGAGCTTGATGTTGATTTATGGTATATATGTAACATCACAAAATAATTATTATTAATTTACATATACCTGGTATAGGCCCAAATACATTTTCTCTGTTTCTTGTTGGAGTTCTTTTTGGTTTTTCTTCTTCTTCATCTTCAAGTTCAAAATCAAGACCCTTAACATCGCCAGGCTCCTAATAAATAATACGATCAAAATTATAACATAATTATATACTTGTTTTAGCACCTCCCTGTTTAAGTGCAGCCCCAAATTAAGCACTGCATCTGAGAGCAATAAATAATGGTAATTGAACTGAGTCAAGTGTTATTTGTTCTGAAATTATATGAGTGATTTGCCTAGTTTTGCACCAATAATTAATTGGGGTGAGTATGGTTAGTTTAAAATTTTGCTAATTTCAACTCAATCAGTGTTACCTTGGCAAAGATAAACAAAGATAGTTAAAATCAGTTTTTCTAAAATATTTTGATCTTGATGAGCTCTAGAAATTAAGTCACTACATGGGTTATAAACTACATACCAAGGCAAGATTTTTATCTGAGCAATTTCAAATAATTTGCAAAAACGTATTGGTGCAAAAGGCATTCTAATTGGCTAAGGATAAGTCTATTAATCTGCTGAATGAAAAGTGGAAAAGTGTGAAAAGTGTGGTCAGAAAAAACTACTTCAAGTCACCTAAATTATATCCACTTTTGAAATCTTGAATAAATAAAAGAAAAGTAATATATTCAAAGAATTCTCCTAACTAGAAGTTTCAATAATAAATTCAAATGTTCAAATGCAACTTTTTGTGTACAGTTTTTGACCAACAATTACAAGATACACATCTGTTCAACTAATTAATTAATTATAAGATGTAAATGTATGAGAAATCACAGTCTGTAATATGCTGTTGTCATAGCTACATGCTCAAGTGTCATGTGACTTATGCTTATGAATTTGAAAGAAGCCATTTTGGTTTTTGTTCAGGGAAAAGTTAAATGAGTCGGCAAAAATATTATAAAGATAAAAAGGTCATGTTTTTTAGTTTTCTTTTCTATCATCTGAATCATAAATGACACAGCTCTGCTTTCTTGGAGTTGGAGAAGCCTTTTTCTCAGATTCTCAGATGCACCAATGGTTGACAACTAGCTGTTATGAATGGCCAGACAGTGCTGATCGAATGCAATAATAACGTGGAACATTTCCTGTCTTTGGTCTTCATCATAGTCATCTAGAGAGGATTCTAGCAAAACTAGTGGTTTCTTTAACTTATTTGTGCTGAGGCTGTCGTCATCCTGATCTTTTCAGCTTCTGGACCAGTACTGCTTTGTTCACCTTGTGGTTAATTGTGATTCATATCATTGCTGTGGAGTTGTAAGTCGTTTTATATAAGTTTTTTCAGCAGCAGGTTGTAGCTCACTAAACTCAAGTCTTCTTCAAAAAAGAAAAGAAAAGAAAATTAAGAAAGACAAAAAACAGGAAAGCATCAGGCACTAAGTGAACAGAGCTAGAAACTGTGAAAGTTGAAGGTACTTTGATTTCCATTTGTGTCAAAGAGATAAAAATTGTCTTTTAGGCTTTTTCTGTCAACTTGGTTTGGAGATTCCCTTTGAGCTAATGTTTCAGAAAACACTGATATTTCTTCCTCAAGTACTTCAAAATTTGTAAAATAATAA
Source organism: Entacmaea quadricolor (assembly GCA_024752375.1). Classification (NCBI taxonomy): domain Eukaryota; kingdom Metazoa; phylum Cnidaria; class Anthozoa; order Actiniaria; family Actiniidae; genus Entacmaea; species Entacmaea quadricolor. The sequence continues at coordinate 9,561 of JANTNT010036003.1, read as the reverse complement.
TTATTATTAGCCTTATCATATAGCCTTACCATCACAAAATTATAATTAGTCATTGAGTTTTTTCATAGCTTTTTTAATTAAAAAGTGAAAAATCTTGCTTTTCATTTTTAATTATATTAAAAATCACTGCCCACGGCCAGGTGCCTCATTCATTCAAAACAACAATGAAGACCTTGATTTTCCAATGCAAGGAGCCAAACTAAAATGCAAGTAGGGTGCAAGTCAATCTGAACCAGCCTGGGAAATTTACAGTGAATGACATTTGAAACATGTTATTTTTTTGTTACTATAACTTTGTTTTTAACAGTTGTGATTTTTAAAAAATAGCCACCCTTAATTAAACTGCTCCCCACAAAAAAGTACTGGACAAACCCTAAATTTTTTTTAAAATGCTACAAGACTTAAGGAGATTTGCAGGCATTATTTCTGTGCATCCATATTATACACCCTTTTTATATAAGAGAGGAATGCCTGCCTTATCTTCAACTTATAGTAAACATTAGGATACAAAACTTTCTGTGGAAATATCTCTTTAAAAAGCATGCTGTGACCGACATTTTTTCCTTTTTAGATACATCTATTCCTTTATTTCACACATTCTTACCAATTATGAAAAACGTTTATAATTAGAAGCTTATATCTTTAAAGCTTTTTGATCTGTGCAGGCCAAATTGTTCACAATTGCCAATAGTTTCTATATAAATCAGTGATAATTACCAAGCAAATTATCTATGAATTGGGGTGACCCCAATTTATTATTTTTTTTGCTTAATGATACAAGCTAGCCAATTATCTATCATCCATGAAAGTATAAAAAAAAGTTTGATATTAAAACATTTGCCTGTGAATGTCCTTATTTGAGTAACTACTGTATAACTATACACCTAGAGTTGAAAGAAAAAAATATGAAAAATTATGAATAAAAATAATACATAATAATAGCAAATAAATTTTAAAAATAGGTGTTTACTCATTACATATGCCATTGGGGGCCGGTGGGCTGGCAAAATAGAGGGGGTCATTAAATAATGTCAGACAGAAATGGGATGGGAGGGAGGGAAAATATGTGAGAGGTCTTTGAGAGAGACATACAATGTGAGTTCTTGGTATTTTAAATTTGCATAAGTAGTTGTATGATATTTTTATATAACTACTTACAGGGGCGTAGCAAGAACCCAGGATCAGGGGAGCACTAAGAAAATTTTGGGGGCCACACATAGTAAAAAGCTTGAAAAATCTTTAATTAGAAATTTTTTCCCCTGTACACTTCTTAAAATTGCCAAAATTTTTGGGGGGGGGCACATGCCCCCCCATGACCTCCCTTGCTACACTACTGACTACTTATAAATCTTACCAGCCCCCCTTGGCCCTGGCATAATGTTCCTTTAAGAAAAATCAATAGTGTACCTGTACTAGTGTTCTCTCAATTTTTAAAACTATACTGATGTAGTTTCTATTTTACATTTGAGAGTAGAGAAACAATAGGACTTAAAAATATTTATAAAATAACTTCCAGAAATCCTGCATTCTGATTGGCTGAAGAGCGTGTTTTTAAGAGAGTTTAAAACAAACATAAAACTCACCCAGATGCTTGTGATTTTCAAACTTTTCTTGTGTTCTCCCAACATCCCGTGTGTTTTTATAAGAGTTTATAACATGGAAAATGAATCTTGTTGCTTAAGGGAACTCTGATTAGATTAGAATTAAATTTACATAAATATACATATGCCTTCAAGCAATTCAATGGGCCCAGTTTGCAGGCAACAGTCACAGAGTAAGAGTAAGCTCCAGTAGAGCCTTGAATCCCATTGGATAAACAGCTGAACATACTGGCTACAATGAAGTAAAATATCAGCATGTGACTGATAATTAACTGAAAATAGCCTATTCATGCCTATAATGTTGGAGGTATAAATAACATGTCTGCATGTAGTTGGTATTAAGTCATTACAAAACACTTGCACAGGTGTTGATTATTGATTAGACTACGAAAATTAATGAATTAAAGTTAATTGTTGTGTTTTCAGAAGTGGCTATAATAGTTTACTTGAATAGAACTCTGATTAGAAAAATATCCGAGTGTTTTTAACTCAGACATAAGCTAAACTGCATGTATTCATTATGTTAGTTAAAGTGTATATATCACTGACATTTTTATTTTGAAAATCACATCTACATGAACCTTGTAATAGAGTGGTTGCAGCGTTTTGGATAACGACTTTTTCTTTTCAGAAAGATGAGCGCTAGAAATTTCAATATGCAAATGAGAGGACATCAGAATGATATAAATTCCAGAATGTGTTGCACTTTGCAGTGTATATTACAAGCCCTCTCAAGTGAAATAGTCAAAAAGTGTACTAAACTATGTATTTCAGTTATGAAAATGATTTGCAAGTGAAAATTCAGTAATATTTTCCATGACAGCATGCTTGTATTATATTACTTTGCCAACTAAGCTAACTGGGTGGCGTTCAAATTATTCTGAAATTTACATCATCTCATTTGCATATTGAAATTTTAAAGGTTTACATCTCTGGAAAGAGATGTTCATATATCCAAAATCCTTGTGACCAATATCCTACTAGCTACACAGTTCATGTAGATGTGATTTTCAAAATAAAAAATTAAGCAAAATATATACTTTAAGGCTGATTTACATGGTTCAACTTTCCCTACAACTCTCACATGCAATCTGCAGACACCATGCTCACAACATGCAATCTGCTGACACCATGCTCACAACACCCTATAACCTTTTTATGATTGTACCGCAAGAAAAAAAGTTGTACCAATTTAAAACATTTTATAAACCTTATGGCAATGGTTCGTCACTGAATCAGCACAATGGATGTGATAGTTGTAGGGAAAAGTTAAACCATGTAAAATGGCCTTAACACTTTTAGAAAGTTTTACAAACTTTAAAACATGGAAAATAAGGCCAACAAATTAGGTCAAACTCACCCGAAAAACGTGACAGAATCTTTATCAATTCGTAATGACTGACAAAATTGTAAAATCAAACTTATTAATTAAGCTTAATTCACAAGCTTATATGCAAAAAAAATTAATAATGTAAGACTTACAATTGTACAATAACCTTATGTTTGTATTCGAGTGTCATATGTGATCAGCAATAGTGACTACTTTAGACAAAGAGCTTCTCTTTTCTAAACTACAGTAATTCAATTACCTTGCCCATCAACCTTCCTGACCGTCTTCTGCCATACTTAGATAGCCAATCGTCTTCACTTGACTGCACAAGCTCACGCGTCTGCAAACTGTCTGCAGAGCTTCGCTGAGCTTTACGAGGCTTCTCGTCCTCAGAGCGTTTTCTTTTAACACCTTGTTTAGTAGCTGGTTTCTTTTGGAAATTAAAGAAAGGCTGGAGAGAAGAAAAAGAAACAATAAAGATCGTACCTGGAGTAAAACAACCTAAATTTTCAGGAATTCACAAATTTAGATTTTCGAATTCTATACATGCTTGAGATTGAGTGGCTGTCAATAAAGCAATGCATTTCTTGCAAGCCATTTTACATATTCTTACCTTATTCAAACCGAGACTTGCAAGGACTTTCTTGTTTTCTTCTATATTCTTAAGCATACGCTTTTCATAATCGCTCATAAAACTCATCGTGAATCGCGAGAATAAACCCCAACAATTAATTCTATACTTGATCCAGTCAAGATAACAAGCACATGGATCTTCTGACAACTTGTCAATATATTAATAACTCCACGTGCAAGAATAGCAAACCATCTGATTGGTTGAATACGTGTCATTCAAATCCTCCATTTGATTGGTCGATTGAGGTTTCGGGAAAAACCGGAAGCGAATCGGAAAAAATATGAATTTTAAAATAAGTGAAACTTAATTGATTATATCAATAACACACGTAATAGTACGTGAATCATCTATCTAAACAGATTTCAAAATACAAAGAATTATCTTAATTTACTGTAAAGTTACTAGACAGTCGATGGATTTAGACTTTGTAGAAGTTGATTTAACGATAGAAAGCTATTTTTGGCAATATTTTTGGTAATTTTCAGCTAAAACTGTTAAAATAAATATTCCCTAAATTCAGTTCCTGATTGATACAATCAGGGTTTGAGCGTTGAATAAGCAACGATATAATCGTTGAAGAATCAAGTGTTAAAGCATGAAATCATGGACTAAAAGCTAATAAAATGCTAGGTTTTTCAAATTTCCCATTTAGAGAGCATATTTCTTTTTTCTATACTTCCACTTTGGGGCTTCCTTGACTTTAAGGACGTCTATTAATTCCACAGTAACTCTATACAAATAGATAGTTATTTTTGCACCTTATCTGTATTTCTTACACGATTAACCGTTCAGTCTATTAGTATTACATTGAAATTAGTGGAGGAGTTCAGTCCTTATCCTACAGGATCGTGAATGGTTTTTATTTTCAGCGAGCTTTTACTTGTAGTCAATTTTTCTTAAATCAGTTATTGTCAATCGTTATATTTCTATATCATAGCAATAGAAAATAGCTATAAAATAACGAATTCGAACATGCCCCAGTGTCTTACTAGCTACAAAGTAAAGTTAGTTTGGGATTAATTTTGGTAGAGAGTAACCTTTAGCTGGCCAAAATAGTTGGTTTTAACTCGTTCTAATTTTAATTTTATCCTTTACTGAGTTCTTTATTACTCTTTAACCTTATTTATGATAACTCCTAGATAATTTAGTGCACAGTTGCATGCCAATTAGTCCGTTTCTAAACAAAAGTCTACGGAAAATTCTATGGAAAAGTGCAATGAGTACTGAGAAGTTTTTACACGGAGCGAAAGTCAAACTGAATCGAAAAAAAGATGGGCTTGGTTTCTAGACATCGCTATGTTTGAAGATTGCCGAATAGTGAGCACACTCACAAACAAAATCACAATTATTTTTGTTTATGCATAAATAGAATAATCACTTTATTAAAGTATCTTGAATTTTAGCTAAACCAGTAAATTCGATCTACTTGTGGGTGACACGAATTCAAGGTTGAAATTTAGAAATGTCATTTTTTGGGGGGAGTCGGCGGAAAGCCAAAGATCTCCGGAACGGTAAAAACCCTCAAAGCAAGGGAGAAAACCAACAAACAACTTGTAAACTTAACTGATGACAAGTGCGGGAATCCAACCTAGTTTAAAGGGATGAGAGGCGGGCGCTCTAACTATTACTTCCATGCTTCCAAGAAGATTTCGTGTGAGTGGGGAAAGAAGACTTTTCTATCAGATATATATATTGTGGTTGATTGGCAAACCTTTACCACTAAAAACAACGTACGGTTTTCCTTGATGTTCCCACTGCATGATAAAAAAATATGCTTTTATAATACTGAAAAAGTTATCATTTTGAGAAAATGCGACATATTTCCTATAAACATCTACTGTCTGAAAGTAAAAGTCTAAAAAGTCTAAAAAGAAAATAAGAGAGAGATTGATTGATTGATTCACCTTTATTTAAATACGGTATACCCACAAGTTTTACAACTTCTTTACGTGAAAGCCGTATTATAAATAGAAGCAAAAATACTGCTTATCCTATTAGTAAAAATAACTAACTATTACAGTCTCGTAAAAAATAAACTGAATGCTAAAAATTCGGATCATAAGTTTAAAAAATTGTGGGTTATAAAAGAGAGAGTGAGAGAGAGAGAGAGAGAGAGAGAGAGAGAGGAATAGTAATAATTTAGCAAATTTAGGTCGCATTGTGCTTTACACACACAAACACACACACATACATACACAGCATATACATAAAAAAGCATAAATTATAAAATATTCTGGAAAATGTTTATTATATTTCAATTGCAATTATTTCAATTGCAACGCGTACATGATCACATGTTTTTATAATAAGTAACTGTTAACACATATGGTATACGTGCATTATCATGGCCAGGAATAATGGTCATCGGCGGAGTCGGAAGTCGCACTATCAAACGTAAATGCCGATTTTTTTTTTTTTTTTCTTTTTACAAAGAAATAAACTGAAGCGAATAAATGACCACAAATAGACTTTCACATATAGTTAAATCCCTACTGATTCAAAATCAATCCCATTAATGTATTACATCAACTCTCGGACCTCCAAATTTATAAATTTGAATTCGAATATTTTATTAAGAAAAGTTAAAATTTTCCCCATACATCTTTCTACAGCAGGCGTAAACCCGAATGAATCAGGAATTATAATTTGATCTGTTATCCTTATTGCGCAAATCAATCTTTACAGTATCCATGGTCATCTTTCCACACTATCGGTCACATGGTACAAATATCCGCCATGTTGGATGGCAAAAGAATGCGACTGCCTTCAGAACAAAGCGACTTCAACCAGTCAACCTTGACTTTTCTTTGTTTTTGATTTCCCGGTGCACAGCTTGCCATCCAGCAAGGTGGATTTTGTACTGTGCATGTGACCTGTTGTTTCAGACGGCCTATTTGATTATATCTAGAGGCTTCTTTCATCGCAAATCTGTGGCGAAGAGAGTCAAGTTAGGTCTCAAAATGCACACAGACAAACAGCGTTACGTTTGCAAAACCTGAAAAGGCCTCTTGGAATAGTTACAGCGATAGTCGGATTTTTTTCATTGAGGAAATTTTATCCATACGCGAGATCCAAAATTACCTGGAAACCCACGAAAAAAACTTTAATTAAAATCAGTGTACAACTGAAAATTATGTCGGACATACTCGACTCTTAGAATTTTTAATATATTCTGAGAAACTATGAGTCAAATTAGATTTAGAGTTTACCAATTTGTAATTAGGGACTGCCCAACAAATGTCAGGAGGGGAGTTTTAAAATGAGTCAACTACTAACGGCTTAAATGCTTAAAGTTAACTTAATTCCCCCTGTACAAAGGCTGAAATAACTTCTAATCCCTGGGTTAAAGCTCAAAATTAGATGTCATCCTCTTCTTTCCATTAAATAATTTAGCCATTGCCCCCTCTTTTGGTGTTTTACTCTACACTCTAACTCCCTTCTGTCACGTCTTAGAACCCCTCCAGATAATTACTGCGCAGTTCCTTATTCCCTCACCTATGAAGGTTTTGGATTTATTTCTTGGCAGTCTTGCGTTTCGTTTCATCCATACAGAATAACCGAAAATTACACAAACAAATTGTTTAGCTGCTCTTGAAAAAACCTTTAACTTGAGAGCTAGATTAGAGCGAATAGTACATTACTTTGATTAAGCTAACAGGGTGAAACCAGTTGACGTATAGCGGACTAATGAACCAGTGCTATGTACCTTTTGACGTACCGAGTGGTAGGACCAGCCGGGAAGTTTGCTCAATGCAAAGCGATGACATGACGTGGGCTATCGACGCATGGCCGCGTAGTGAAAGTGGTCTATGAAAGCGGTAAGGGGGAATGGGGTTAAATTTTCCTAAACCTGTCCTGCCTGGAACGACAAACAACACTTAGAAGACAAGACATCGATGATAACTATTTATTAGATTTATTTTATTTCTCGTCGATAAACCTTTGATTTATTACAGACGACTTTTCACACATCGGTACATTGAGGTGCAGGAAACTCGTGATTATTTCTCCAGCATCCACATGGTCCTTTCACACAACGCCAATTTCCCCCAGCACATTTGTTGAGGGTTTTATCATGGAAGAATTTTTCATTTCTAACCCTATCAGAAACAGAACCAGTAGCCTGAAACGAAAATTGAATTCAGTTGAATCATAATGAACAGCTCAGTTCGAAGTTAACAACGGCTAGATGATTTATGCGGTAATACCGAGGGTCAGTCGGATTTAATATCTATAAAAAAGAAACCCAACTCAATATAAAACTTAACCCGTATGCAAGATATTTATATATTGTATTTAATTTATTCCAAGGGCTATTAATTAGGTGGCTCGGTGAGCTGCTACTTTGACACCACCACCACCACCACCACCACCAACAACAACAACAACTCGACCATACAATGTCCTTTGGACTGTATTCTTCTATTTTACATTCGGTTTAGAACTTTTA
>JANTNT010035892.1:0-12682 GCA_024752375.1 Entacmaea quadricolor | reverse complement strand
ATTCCTTTTTATGATTTACTTTAAAATTTCCATTAATAAAAAAAAATTTTTAAATTTAAAATTTTAAAAAAATTTTTTTTTTTTTTTTTTTTTTTTTTTTTTTTTTTTTTTTTTTTTTGATGAATAAGAACTAGCTATCCACTCCAATGCCTATGAAGGTTTTTCCCCCTTCATTCAAACGATCACACATGAATCACAACTCGAGATTTAAATCAAGACCGTTTCAAAACAAGATTGAATTTAAATTTCAAAAACCAAATTGAATCTTCGAACCTTGGCAGGAACGTATGGGCTGGTTTGACTGTAAAGTTCCTTTAGGAGTGCTACTTGTTATTTCATTCTAAAATCACTATATTATACTGGCTACATTAATATTTTTATTGTGGTCATCAAGTGAACAACTTAATTTACATGTTTGTCCATTGAGTTACTATTACATTACAGAAGGTTGGAGGAGTTGGCTGTCACGAAATATTTATTTTATTTGTCTAGTGATGTACATCGAAACTACGTCAGACGTGAACAGTAACACGCACATCTGAAATCAACATTTCTAATTTGGAATGACGGTTTGATCATTTCGAAATCTTAACGGAATCTCCGAAACTTCATCTAAATTTTTCTCAAAATTCTTCATTAATTTAAAATGAAAGTGGCGGGCTAGGTGCCAGGTAAGCCTACTTACTCTACCATCAGTTATTACTTGAATCAACGAAAATCTGAAGATTTTTCTTCGCAAAGTATTTTTAGAAATCCGACTTTATTTTCAAGATTTTGTAAAGTGAATTGTTCAAGACAAGATTCTAGACTGGTCACACGTGACGTACTTTAGCAGTAAAAGGGCCGGAATAAAACGGAATACACTTTTTTTAGTGAGAATGTTAAGCCTAGGGGATTCCCCATTGGTAAGATCCCACGCATGTGGTTAATATGGCTATATAAAACAGAACGACCATGAGAAAAATATCATAAGAATGACTATAATTTTTCAAAGTACTAATGATTATTTTGTGTTTATATATGTAACTCGTTTTTTGGCACTTATCTGGTTGTTTTCTGGACGAATGCTCGTTTGAATAATTCCGTTTTGGTAATAATTCAATTATAGATGATTGTACGTAACATTGGATATTCCACTTCCGGTCACTTGATGAATATCTAATGAAAACGCTTATGATTCGTGCAGTAATATTCTATTTATAGTATCTCGATCAATGTATTTGTAGAAAATTTTAAAAAGGTCCTTCTACCGGAACAACAAATACATTACATTGTAAATTCAAAGCGGAGCTTTCAATCCGACTTTCAAAGACGTTCCCTCGATTACACACTTCAAGTACCTTAGATGAAACTAATCCTTCAGTTCAAAATATAAGAGCAAAAGCCCTTTACAATTGCAGAACATTTTTGTGGCTGCATTTGCTTCCTTCCTTTTCCTTCCTTCCTTCCTTTCGCTATTTTCCGAACAGCCAGTAAGTTTTCATAAAAAAATAGAACAAAATAAACACAATACAAACCGATAGAGTATTGTGGTAAGAAGGTTTAAGCGGCTTGCTAAATGATCGGTAGTACTGTTCAAACCTTGTAGTGTGTCACCCGAAAATAAAACAGACAAAAGAAAAAATTGAAACTGGGGGAAGGGAAGATAAAATAGATAAATAAAACAAATTCCCTTTGATAAAAAGATACGTATAGAAACCAAAAAACTCGATTAATTTAACGTTAGAAACACTCGAAGTGTAGAAATTATTCAAAAGTTAATACCTATACCTTTCGGTTTCAGTCGAAAGACTCGATAAGGCTCTCTCTCGTCCAAGCTGTGAGGAACACGAATTTCTTCAATATCTGGCATTTTGTGAAGTGCACATCTGAATCGAGTCTTCCATGTAGATGGATCGGGTTGTTCTCCTGGTTTATATTTATTCGTATGTTCGGCCCACATACGGAACAGAACAGCGTCTCTCTCAAGATCAAAGTCTGGTTTTCCGGCGTGCTTCCAAGTCACTCTGAATTTAGTCTTTTCTTTGTCAAGCCAGCAAAGACCAGGAACTAAACCGCTATCTACTCTCTCTTCAAGCCATGGTCGAAGTCTCTGACGATCAGTCGACATTTTTCACGTCACTACAACGAATAAAGGATAATCATTACGTGGATAAAGCATACAGATTTCACTGACAGCGATCTAGTGTTGATATCCATCGTTCCTTCGAAAACTGAATATCGAAATTCTTCGGGATTTTTATTGTATTTTTTATAATACCTTTCGGAGAAAACAACTTTTGAGTGTTCTAATCATAGATTTCGATTTCTCTTTGGTGAATTAGTGATTCCGTGAATCATCTATGGCTCGATAAATTTATACGACCAGACGATTAATTGATGTTGTTTTCTTTTTAACCCTTATTGGGCTTTTCCCTGACATGGCCATTTTCATTGGCTGCTACCTTTCGTGGTAAAAAAAATACGGGCCTCAGACAACACTTCCGGTAAGTTAAAAAAATCGCCAAGTCCATTCTCTTTTTACTTTGAAATAGTCTATAACATTCGCTGCAAAAAATACGTATGCTGATTTTCGATCAAATTTATTTTAAATAAAAACAATCGACAGCTTGTTTTGTCTGCCTTCTTACATGTTCTTACTTATCATGCTTTATTTTCTGATTTTACAATCTTCGAAACATTGGCAGGGAAACCCCACAGAAGAGAGCTTCACTAGGGGCAGGGACCCAAAGCCAGACAGATAGGTGCTTGATTAAAAAATACTTTAAAGACTTATATATTATAAAGAAAAACATATATGTCTAAAATTTACTAAAAACTACAAAGCGTTAAGAAATACAAATAAACTAATAATACAAATAATATTCTAAAACCTTTTAAGAACTGTTAATTCTAGAGCACGAGGTTATTAAGAAACTAATTTTTTAAACTATTGGTCTTGGGTCTTTTTTCAACGCGTTCTAATTAGCCATGTTCAAAACGAGTGGAGGACTGGTACGAACAATATGTTTTTATTGCAAATTTATTTTATCTCGAAAAAAATCCTTTCTTTGGAAAGAGAATTTCGAAATTAGTAAACTCAGCAGTTTTTGTGGTGATAACTCAATTATAATGAATGCTATGAGCTTTAAAAAATCGTAAAATTTTCAGACTTTTGTATGTTTGGAGGGACAAGCATTTTAAAAAGTTTTGCTATATTTGAAAAGCTGTAGCTTTTATTGAATTTATTATCGAAATTAGTATACTCACAGATATTCAAGATATCGGTGAGTATACTAATTTAGATAATAAATTTGCAATAATTATATACTATTGGCCCCAGTCCTCCACTCTTCTTGAATGGCTAATTCATACGATAGATACGCAGGCAGCGCAAAATGGAAAACTGGCGCAGCATAATCAATAACGGAGGGTATGCATACAGAGTAGAAAAAACAGAGGTATTTCCTAGATACATTGACCCTTTTTAATAATAATAATAATAATAATAATAATAATAATAATAATAATAATAATAATGATGATGATAATAATAATAGTGGGTTCTTATATAGCGCATTTTACAATGTCTCAATGCGCTTCACAGTTCAGTGTCATCAGTGGAGGACTTTACGGGCTGCATTACAAGGCTCCATTGGCAGCCGCGCAGCTTACAATCATGATAAGATAATTAGTATGTTATGCCTCCATTTGGAATAGGCTGTTGAACCGGGAGACAATCCCCTACTCTTCTACGAACAATTAAACAGGTTCTTTAACGTCCCCCATGATACAGCTGCAGGTTAATGAAGTGATCGGAGACAGAGCCTACGGTTTATAATGAGAAGACTTGAAAGTCTAACCATTGGCAAATATTATTACAAAGAGAGCACTTTCTCCTAAGTTATTTTAAGACCCTGAGTGTTGGTCCGGCCGGGATTCGAACCCCGACTTTCCGCACCCCGACCTCCCGCACCCCGACCTCCCGCACAACAGACCGGCGCTTTACCAACTGAGCTATCCGGGCGGCGGTTAAACAATGCTTTCTTAATAACTTCAGAAAAAAAGTCAAACCCTACTTACTTGGCACTATGGACTAAAGTGAAGTCATTTAACCAGTGAAACAAAAACTAGTAGTTATGATGTAATAGTCAAATAGACACAAAAGAAAACAAAGGAATTAGAGTCTGCTAATGTGTATTAGTACAATATCTATTTCACGGGTTAAAGACATTTTGACTTTTTTACGGAGGGAGGAAAACCGGAGAGCCTAGGCCTGCAGAAGCAAGGGAGAGAGCCAAAAAACAACTCTATTCACATGAATCCTAAGCTCGGGAGTCCGAGAACCCTGGACACCCCCATCGGTAAAAAATGGGAAATTTAAAAATTACTATAAATCCATAAAATATATTATATAAATTGTTATTTCTAGCAAAAACAAAAACAAAACAAAACAAAACAAAACAAAACAAAACAAAACAAAACAAAACAAAACAAAACAAAACAACAACAAACAAACAAACAAACAAAAAACAAAAACAAAAGAAAAACTGAAAAGTAATTAAAAAAAGGATATTAAATTGTTATACTTTTTTGAATAAATTTACAAACAAAAAATATTTTATAAAATCGTATCTGAAAGGTTTCAAATCGAACAACAACAACAAGAATAATAATAATAATAATAATAATAATAATAATAATAATAATAATAATAATAATAATAATCTTTAGACTCTTCATTCCTTTCAGTTTTGTTTTCGATATTAAGTGACACGAGGTATCAATATCGGTATCGAATGTAACTGGAGTAGCACTGAAATAACTCATTCATATCGGCCATTGAAGGCTGTCTTATTTCCTAAGAAAGATAATAATGAAAGCGTAAAAATGCAGAAAAAAATTGGTTAAAAAAGTATCAATAATTTAAAAAAAAGAAAAGTCATCAAAGAACGCGGTATTAATCAACATACGAAAGTTTATTGTAAACTTTTGTTTTATCCGTTCAATTAAATTCTCGTCCTTGGAAAATTAGTATAACTTATATTTTTTCCTTAAAAAATAATGCATATGTTTTGGTTTGTTTGAAAATGCATAATATCGGCGAAAATTAAACAAACCGTTGTCAGTGTCTGCTCTTACCTTAATGCCAGTATTCTATGCATTCTTTTAAAGTGTTGAACTCGATAACTATATTGGCAGTTTCTATCTTTGTATAGGGCAAGTTGCTATATGACTCCGCAGGGCTATTAAGCTAAAGACGAAGCGAACTGTCAAAATCCCTAGCATCGAACCATTGTCATCAATGACTATAAGCAACCGTTTAACACTCTTTATAAATTTATTATACCTTTGCAGTTATTTTAAGGCACTATGTAAACCATACCGTGAAACAGCGATTCTTGGTGCGAAACTGGCTTGTTTGTTTTGTTTAAATAATTTTCAATAGAAAGCCAGAAAACCCATTAAATTCTACTTGTTTTAAGTAAGTTTGACCTTTTTTGAATTTTTAAATAGTTTTGTTGCAGCCACATGTTTTCGCTTGCATTTTTCATTTTTCTTCTTTTCTATTCATGTAGAAATGACTGTCAAAACCAAAATACATCATGTAAAAAATCTAACTTTTATATCAGCTTAGAGTAAAATTTTAAGTTTCATAGTTAGAAAAATCTGAATTTTTATCTTTTGTATCACTGAAGTCGTTTTAATTTCGACATCTTCCTCAGAGCTGGGTCTTGCCGCTTTTTTGCCCTTCTTTTTCCCTTTCTGTCGCTCGGACTTACAAGGGAAAATAATGGCTTCTGCAAGTGGGCAAATCAGTCTATACAATCAATGACATTTGTGCATAGCACGTGACAATGCGTGTCACGTGATGAGGCCTGAAAGCGGAAGATGAACGTTACATTTGATGATCGAACGACAGAACCACACTTCTGTCTTAGTAACGATGTTAACTCGATTTAAAAGTTTAACTATTATTTCTTTCGTTTTGGAATTGAAATGTGAACATTTTATAAGCTATGTCAATAACAAAAACACATTTACTGTCGTGTTCTTGCTAGGATTCTCAGCTGACAATGCGTTTTTAATTGAAGTTTGACATAAATTTAGACTCATAAAAGACTTGTTTTCAAATTCTTAACAATATATTGAGTAAGATATACACCACACAAAAACTCTCTAAGTAGGTATACAGTATTTTTGCTGGGAATTCTCGCGTGCATGTAGGGATTCAAACAGAGCTTAGCAAAGCCCGGCCGAGATCTTGTATTTGAATGAATTCCAGTTTTTAACTGATAAAATCCCCAAAAGAACTTTTAGAGTCTTGTGAAAGTGTTTGTAACTAATTAACTCTTATACTGTACTAAAACATAGATATTGTTTTTCAATTATACTCGTTTTTATTTCCGTTTTTTAACTCCACGTATTTATCTCACCGTCATTTCTTTGCAATACACACCGACGTAGCTCAAAATAGAGTGATTGAAAGTAAAATTTCTATTTCTATGGCACTGACAAAACGATAACAACACACTGTGGCGGCAAAATCGCTTATTGTCCCTTATTTCCACGCGCGAAACATTGTGTCGGACACAAATTTTCTATCCAGGACACAAATAATGTTTCTAGGAAATTTCAGAATCATTTGTTATGTCCACAACGAGCTCAAAAATATTGCCGCTTTTTGCCACGAAGAGCAACATCGGAGGACACAATGTTGCCGCCACAATGTAGCCCTGTTTTGCAGGCCTTTGCAATTAAAGTGTTTTTGACACTGACCACTTCAGTCTTGTTCATTGCTCAAGGCCATGATTAATTATATCTAGTGAAACATGAGCTAGTTAAAACTTTCAGAACTCTCTATTCAGAAGTTAACGGAAACCTTTCAGTGTCAATGGTAGATGTAAGCTAAAGAATAATAAGAGATGGCATTCGATGAACAAGCGTGTTATATGACATGACGTATTGACACAGGTGTAAGAAATTATCAAGAAAAACGCTTAAACGAAGTGATAAAAAAAATACATTTTAAGCGTTCATTGTTAACTTTGCCTAAAGAATTTATCGGTATAAAATCTGAATTCGAAGTCCACACTTTGCGGGTCGCTTTCGATCAATCTTTTCATTCTCTATAGAAAGTGAAATCAATTTTTTCGCTTTCTTGTTGAGTTCTAATTTTTCTGTTTCCTTTTTAAAGTGTTATTATAATAGATTTGAAAAGAAATATTTGTGTTTTTAAAAGTTTTGTTGTTAGAAAGACCAAAATTTGAGACTTTTTGAGATGAAACTGAAACAGGCTGAGTATCATAACAAAAGGCATGAGTTATTTACCGAATTAGAAGTACGCGGGAGAAGCTAGGTTAAATTCAATTTAATTGCATTGGTGGAGTACATATGTATTAAAAGTTTAAATAAAAAGTGTTTTACAAAGCTAAACTTTTGATCTTGGCTCGCAAAACAAAAGGACGAGAAGTCGGGGATAAGCATGAAGCCATACAGTTGCTTGCTGAAGGCAGTATTCAGAGATCCCTAATGATGCGTAAACAAGCTTTTTATCAATCTATCGGTAGTATAATCACTTTAAATGGCGGTCCCGTCTCTCCATACTTCACTCAACTAACCAATATCGGAGGGACGTAAGAGAACCACTAAAGATCATATGGAAAAAACAACTCCAACAATCGCAGCGATCGTAGCGATCGCGATCGCCGAGATAGAATTTTTTCTATCTCGGCGATCGTGGCGATCATATGGAAACAACGCGGTTGCTCGATCGCTACGATCGCCGAAACGTTTTTTGGCGATTCTGGCTATCATATGGGAACCAGGCTTAAGGACGTGAAGAATCTCTGGCGGTGACCATTCTAGTGTCTGAGCTCTTACTAACCATTTCTTAATGGGATTTGTGGGAGTGGATAGGGAATTCTTAGGGGATGGGAATTGGTGTTGTGCCTAGTAGGGGACCTCGTGTCTTATTGTACTTCGCCTGTCCTTCGGGCAAATCATATAAATAAAACAAATATAATAAATATAATCATGCAATGATAAACAAAAGAGAACCGCTTCTCTTTAACTAAGCTACCGGACAAAGAAATCTCAAGTATAACAGGAAATATTGATTGTTATCGTTAGAAAACCTGTTCCTGTAAAATCAGAAATCTTCAGTTTTTTCTTCTTCTTCTCCTTCCTCTTTTCTTTTTTTGAATTTGAGAATTGCAGAAGCATAAAAGAATTTGGTACAGAAAAAGTTCATTTCTGGAAGGTCATTGTTTGCTAGCGAAATAAGTTAAAACATGGGACAATTCTTTTATAGTCGAATTCCCTTTATCTTTTCTTAATAAATTAGTAGAGAAAGAATTCCTTATACATTTGATTCGATTCTCTTTCGACAGTTCTTGCAAAGTGCTCCTTCTCTTTCGATACTTGTTCACCAAGAGCTGCGATACCGTAGTCCAAGTAAGTTTTCGCTGAAGACTATTAAGATGGATTCTCGAGTTTTCACCACAACTCGCCAAGACGCCGCAATGCAAATCAATTTTGACTTTTTCATTTGTTGAAATCTAGATTAAATTAATGTTTTAGAATACAAACTGCCCCCGATGAAAGGAGCGATAATCCCCAACTGACCAAAAGCATTTTGATCTTCATTGGCGAGCTGAAACAATTCCCCCAAACTTTCAAATTCTTCTGCAAGTATTGCCATAAGTTCCGAATTATATACGGCTTTGAATAAAGGCAAAGAAGGATTGATCGACTTGGCAAAAGTTCTGACCGCCAAAGTGCTTCTTCCGGCCACGAAATTGAGCGACATTCTTCAAAATTCGAACAATTTTGTAAATATTTTGAAACATTTGTTCTAAACTGTACTTATCATGTTTAATGATTGCAATAAACATCATAAATGTGCGTTAAAAACCTCGTTTTTAGACATATAATCCACCAAATGACCATTCGAAAGCAAAACGTATTGGTCGCGGTTACGAATCTAATTCGTGATTTCTGGATACAAAACAAGTCTGGTTTCCGTCGCCAGTTACTTGCGATACATAACTTAGGTTTTAACTTACCTTTCGCTTGACAGAAATATTTTTTTAAAGCAGCTTTAAAGCTGGGGTTTTTCTTTTTCAAACGGGACGCGAAAGGTTCTACGCGAAATCTAAAGGGGAAATCAACCTGTCAACACTCCTGCCTTCGATTGGAATGAAGGATGCAACTCAATGCTGAAATACTAGTGGATAAACAACTCTTTTCCTATTGGCTTTCACAACGTGCGGCTGAATACTTTGCATAAACAAAATCGAGAATTCATTGCAAAGGAATTTTACTGTCTTTAAACTTTTCAAAATTCAAAACAAAGGCAAGACAGATTCTGAAAAGTATGTCATTTTAAGTATTAAAAGATATTTTCTCAACATTAAAACAATGCTATATTTGGGGGTATGTTCAACATTGTTAATCTTACCTTCAAGCAAATTTAAAATTCATTTTGGCCATTCCTAAGTCTTATATATCTTTAAATTGGTTATCATTGCATTCTTTGAATAAGACTAAGATTTCTGTGAGTAAAGAATGGAGTTTATTGTAAACCAGATACAATAATACCCAGATATCTAGACTATAAGCTTACAAAATCTAAAACTTTGTCAAACAAACACATGCGGTTGAGTGAGTGTATTTGTTGTTTTAAATACAATTAGCTGGAACGAACTAGCGAAGCAACAAGGCGAAAATATCACTTGCAATTATTACCGCTAATTTACTCAAACCAAAGTCTTCTATCACAAAATATGTAAAAATAACTGACATTCAACATGTTTGCTCGGTTTTTCTAGTTGTAATACACATACACATACAACTAAGTGTAAACAAACAAACTCATAATCGAAACAAAACGAAAACTTACATCTAAAATAATTATTTTAAAACGTAGTATTCGCAATATGAATGAGCGCTTTTGGTTTGACGAGAAATTCTTTGATGGTCATCAAACTGAAGAGCTTCCTTTAAGGAAGTTTAAATCGTTATTCAGGACAATTAAACACTTCAACTTGAATTCCTAAGTAAGGAGTGTAAGATTTAGTCAGAGACGGGAAAAATAATAATAAAAAAGAATACTTTGTAATCTTATAAATTTATTTTATAAGCGAACAGTACAAGACGATCTTTTCTTTAATATCTTTTTAATCATTCTTTTTATATTCTTAAAACATTGTCTCTCACTTTTATAATAATAAACTGATCCACTGTGGAAATCTTAAGGGGATTTTATTCAGTCCTTTCCGAAGCTAAGGAAAGATTCCTTTAATATGACAAGGGCGGGAGCCACGAAAATGTTTAATTTTTAGATATAAAATTCTCAGAGCCCCCATTTCTGAGCTTGACACTTTTTGCATGCCCCAATGTGTAGTGTAAAAATTCACCAGCATGATAATAAAATTTTCAGTCAGCCAGCCCCAAAATGAAAAGGCCATCTTCCAAATCTTTGAGACATTTAATGGGCCCCAAATGTTCATACCCCCCTTGTTATATAAATGAACCTTAAGGGGGTGGTGTGAGGCAAAACAAGGGGGAGGGGGGTCATTGACATTTAAGATTCAAGAAACTGAAAGGTTGGATGAATATCAAAATATAACATCATTATTTTATGCGGCAAGAGTAATTTCTTATTCGAAACTTGAAAATCACAAAAGGCTTTAGGAGGGGCTTTAGGCTTCAGTGTTCAATTCTTTACAAGTTCTAACATGCGTGGATTCCTAAAGGAATATTGGATTTTTGAAGTGAAGAGGATGAACTAGTAATTATTTGTTTTTGCCTATAATATACTCCTTGTATAACGATAAATCATCTATAAAATTATACCCTGTAATAAAAAGTTTGGAATCGATCTTAAGATGGCATTTCAAAACAGAAACCACTGTTGATTTGCGCCTGTAGCGTTTTCAGTTTGGTGCAAATATTTTCCAAACGTGCAAATTATCACGTCGTCTAAATTATGATTATATATTTCAGTCCTAAGATAGAGGAAAAAATTACCTTGCAATGAATAAGGGCTCTAAATGAAGAAATTCAGATCATTGAAATAGGAAAACCCTCAGGCCGTCTTTAAGCAACCATGAGGGATGTGTTAAAGCGATAATTCATTGATAAACACAAAAAACAAATGTGATACGAAAACGATACTGCATGGAGATAATAATTAATTGTTCATTGTTTAAATATCTTATATTAATTACGAGCGAGCATAGCAAACAAGAGCTTCAAAATTCATATGAGTACGTTATACATTAAACAGTTCAATATGATAATGTTGCACCAGAGAAGCCGAAACGACATTTTGTTTAACTATTTACGAATATCGCCGTAAAGTTCGACATTTAAATTTCCATTGTTCGAAGTTATAACTTTTTTGAAAAGACAGAAATCGAATATTGATAATAATATATCAGACGGGTTATTAGGAACTATTAATCTAATATTTATGACATTTTGGATACAACTTTGTTAAGGGCAGGCAATTAAGGTGTCTCCTCCCAGTTTCTAAGCAGCGTGATGAGAATTATGCAAATCGCGCGTTCTATCTTTTCACTGCAATTAAGAATGCCCAAAGTGTCCAGGCCCCGTCAAATGCGGAAGAAGAAGAAGAACAAAAGCCCTATACTTTCACATAAACGACAGAAATATCATGTTATTTTCACGAAGATATCAAGTTTATTTACTAATCTTTATTTATCCTGCAAAATGATTCAGCTTACGTTAAAACAATGTGAGCTTAAGTGCGGATCTGCGGACCACGGAACAGCGGAACCTGCGGATCACCCCAAAAATACCATTTTTCTAAAAGATAATTTCCAAAATAGAAATTTCTATGCCCTACATTTTCATTAATTGAATACAGAATACCTTTTACAGTAAAAAACCCGGGTTTTTCTCTAGCGGTAATTGAGACCATTCTCCGTCGCTGTAATATCAAAAGCGACCAGATACTTGAAGTCATCGATCACGTTGTAAACACACCAAAGCAGTTATCGTGAGCTACGCTTAGGCTTTTGTCGATTGTGCTTGCATAATATTTGGCATTATTTGGCTCAAATACCACAATTAATTTTTGCAATTTTATCAAATGAGCAGAGCTATCATAACTAAGTCGGAATAAGGCCCTCAAGGATACCTTTGGTGCGCTTTTTGCGGAGGAGTCTGAAACCAGAGTTAATTATTTATAATCTATTAACTCTGTCTGAAACGAAGTAGGTTCCAGGCCCAGTGCTCCCCTAAATCAAGATGGAAGCTCGATGGCTGTATGTAGCGATAATTGCGTAAGCTATTGTTATTGATATACCAACCAGAGATTGATTGGCTGATAAAACAAAGCAGCTTCACAAGAGCTATTGTAATAATGATTGGCAAGTTTACAGCATAATAAAATATGACGTAATGTTTTGCATACTCAACATTGACGTCTTCTGCTGCCTCTTCAGTGGCAAAGTTATCATTATCTCATGAAAGGGCCACGGTCAGTATAAAGAAGGAGGAATTTTCAACATTCAAATGGTAAGTCTCCGACAAGCGGCGCGGCAATAATCAACTCCTGACTTAATGCCTCCTGAACAACAAGAACCACAAATGATGTTTCACCTTTCATTCAACGTTTTCCTCCATTCAGCCATGACGAACAAGCCGATTTGTGCGACTGGAGCTTTAAGTG